>PVLD010010467.1:0-70666 GCA_004027595.1 Dinomys branickii | reverse complement strand
TATTTATTTGCCATTTGTATTTCTTTGTCTGAGAATTGTGTATTCATCTCAGATGCCCATTTCTGGATTGGGTCTTTGAATTTGGACAGGTACATGTTTTTTAATTCTTTGTATGTTCTAGATAGAAGACCTTTGTCTGAGGGACAGCCAGCTAGGATTTTTTCCCAATTTGTGGGTTTTCTTTTTACTTTGCTGGTGGTTTCTTTAGATGTACAAAAACTTTTCAGTAGGATGAGGTCCCAATTATTGATTCTTTGAAGTGTTTCCCTTGCAGCTTCATTTTTGTTCATGAACTCTCTGCCTACTCCTATGTCTTCCAGATTTTTACCTACTTTGTCTTCCAGTAGGTTTAGAGGTTCTGTTTTAATGTTGAGGTCTATGATCCATTTTGACCTGAGTTTGGTGCATGGTGATAGACTGGGGTCTATTTTCAGTTTTCGGCAAGAGGCGAGCCATTTTTTCCAGCACCATTTATTAAACAGGCCTTCTTTTTTCCACTGTGTTTGGTTGACCCCTTTGTCAAGACTGGGAAGCACTGGTCACAGTGGCTGATTGATCCCTCACCTGTGGTTCTGTAATATTATGGTTTATGTCTGGATGTCCCCCCAAGCCTCATGCAGTCATGTGGGCTTATAGAGTTTGTGATTGATTCATGGTCCAATGCTGGGATTATGGTTGTGAGTGCTACACCCACCCTGGGGTGGGTATCCTGCATACAATATAAGGAGAGAAAGAAGCTTACCCTCTCTGCCCCTCTCCCATTTTGCTCTGTTGCTTTTGCTGTTTTCCACCACCATAAACTGTAGCTCTCTGCCATGTGCCACTCTGCCTCAGAACGAAACAAGTATGGACTGAAACCTGCAGAAACTGTGAGCTAAGTAAACCTTTCCTTCTTTAATTCTGGACATCAGATATTTTGTCTTAGCAATAAGAAAAACGTAACCAAGACATGTGGTGATCAACATATGGCATAACAGAGGCCTTGTATCCTCCTTAGCTAAGTCATGCCTAAGTCCCCACTGGGGACGTGGCTGGGGGGCACCTGAATGAATGGTCTCTCTCTCTGAAGGACACCCACCCTTTGTCTGTTGTACCATTGTTCAAGAGTACACAGCATACACATAGGAAGATAAGATGGGTGCAAGTCAGAACAAACCTAATATCCTTGATTGCATGCTGAACATTTTTGAAAGAGGATTTTCTGATGACCATGGAGTAAAAAATGAAACCTCAAAAGCTCTGCGTCTTTTGTGAAAGCAAACGGCTAAGTCTTTGCCATTACTGGCCGTCTGAAGGGACACTTATTATTGAAATTATTCATTGAACCTGAAACAAAGTGACAGAGCCTGATGAACGAGGCCATCCTGACCAGTTCCTTTTTACTGATTCCTGGCTCAACCTATGTCAGAGCCTCCCAGAGCCTCTGTACTGGTATATGGCATGACAAGAAAGCCATCTTAGTCATCAAAACAAATCCACAAGATTGTCTGAGAGGCTCTCAGCTTCAGTTCAAGACAGAAATATTTATCTTGTTCTGCCAGAGGACCCTGAGTCCAATCTGCCTCCATCTTATATTCAACAGCTTGAAGCTGCTCAACCAGACCCCATGCCTCCACTGCCAGCCAGGTCTCCCACACCACAGCCTCCAGCCTTCTTAGATTCCATGGCGTTACTGCCAATAACACCTGATTTTGCTCCTGAGCCCCAGATTGACTCCCCATCATGTGTCATCAACATTAACAGCCATCAACATTGACTGCCCCATCAGTGTCATGGAAACGGGCCACAGCCCTGTCAGACACTTCCTCTGCTCTGCTGCTTGGCCCAAAGCTCCAGCTCTCCTCCAGGTGCTGCTCCGTGTCTATCCTGGAGCTGAGGAAGGTGCACTCAACCAGCTTCCCCTGATGTATTACCAAACATTCAGCTTCACTGACCTCCTAAACTAGAAACATCAAAACCTGTCCCTCCTTCTCAGGGATGCAAAGAAATATGACTATCCAGGCCACCTCAGCCTGAAATGTTATGGTGGACAGTCGGGCTGAACATTCAGTTGTCACTCAGCTTGTTGCTCTCTTGACCTCCAGGTGAATCCAATCCATCAGTGCCGCTGGAGTCCCCACTAAAAAGAAATTCTGTCAAAGCAGATCCTATAAGATTGGAGGACACTTTATCAAACATGAATTCTATATAGCCAGTTCACATACCACTTCTAAGAAGAGACTTCCTCTTCAAGTTAGAAGGAACTGTCTCCTTTGCAGCAAGCCAGTCAGCCTCCCTCTCATTTTACCCTGCACTTTCAGCTCTGACTGTTCCCCAAGAGGGAAAATGACACCTGCATCAGTCAGAGCCAGATAACTGCAATACAGAAGTTCTGAAAACTCTCCTCCCAGAGGTATGAGCTGAAGATTTGCCTCCAGGCCTGTGACCTGCCCCTGCTGTCAGACCATCTCCTACATCATAGGAAGAACACACCTCTCCTCCTGGTAAACCATGTTGCCAGCAATGCAACCATCACCTTGCACTCTGTGGTTCTGAACCCATACATCCTTTTTGGACTGCTCTGGTTCACTCAGACTCAGTTACCACAAGGTTTTGGGAACTCTTCCACTATTTTTGGTGAGGCTCTGAGTACAGATTTGGCCAAGCCACCAACACCTTTTCTTCAGGACAGCCTGTTTCTCTGTCCCTTTCAGCTGCACAATTCCATCATGGTCCCCTGGGCCCTGAGATTGGGCCACTGACCACTTGCCTCTGCTTGTGAAACTCCATCCTAGGATAACCCCCACCTCCAGCAAACAGTATCTCATGCCATGAGAGAGTTGGCTAAAAATTGAGGTATATATCCAGAGGTTTCAAAACCACAAAAAAACACATAGTCTGTCAAACTGCTAAAATACATCTCTCCTGTTTGTAAAGCCAATTCAAGATTTCTGAATGCTCCCATAATTGCCCTCCATATATTTTGCCTCAGTCTTCTGCCACCCACAGCCTGTTGGTACACCTGCCTTGATCTAAAGAATGCATTCTTCGGCCTTCAGTTGGTTCCTATTAGCCAGCCCTTCTTCTCCTTTAAATGGGAAGACCCAAGTTCCGAACTCAAAAGTTAACTGACTTAGATTTAACCTCCAACAGGTTAAAAAGCTTGTTTACCTTCTTTGGAGAAACCCTCACATCTGACCTCACTAGTTTCCCAGCAGAAAATATCACTACACTTTTGATTAATGACATGCTAGCTGCCTGCTGAAAAGACACAAAAGCTCTACTGCAATATCTGGCAGAAACTGGTTACAAGAAAGAAACTGCAAGTTTATGGGAGCTGCTGGCTTCTATAGAGTCTGGATCCTCAGATTCACAAAAGCAATGGTGCTTACTCAGACTTGCACCCTCTGTGAGCATATAGTGAGTTACCTGTGCAAATACTTGGATCAAGCCACCAAGAGCCCCCTCCCTCCTTTGCCTTAGGACTCTATCAACCACTGTTTATCTGAACACCTTAAGGAAAACCTAACTGTTTAAGTGCCACGCTGTACTGGATCACCTGATTGGCTGTAGAAATAAACCTCCTGACAGATCTGAGTACACCCTATTTACAGATGGAAGTAGCTCTGTTAGGAATGGAGTCCAACAGGTTAGATATGCTGTCATTACATTAGACAAAGTTATTTTGGCCAAAACTCTCCTGCTGCTGCTTTCTGCTGATGTTTGGAAACCTTCCACCAATGATGCTAAAGTTGCGCTCAAAATAATATGGTCCAGAGGTCTAAGTCCTCCACCAGGGATCCAATTGACTAAAACATTGACCCAAGCCAGAAAAACTTTAATAACTACTCCCAGAAGATTCATCTTAAACAAAGCCAGCCATGCCCCCACTGTATGTTCTATAAGCTTAAGTCACAGTTCTGGCACCTATACCTCCACAGCCAGTTCAGGCTTTAGTGTCTCTGCCACCAACCCCAAGCTCCACCCAATGTACAGATATATTTCATTAAGTAAAGCCTTATAAGAGCTAACAGATATTTGTTTGTGTTTATATGCATCACACAGGCTAGCCTGAGGCATTCCCTACTTGACCTGAGAGGGCAATAAAAGTTTGTAGGGTCCTGCTGTAAATCATCCTTAGATATGGCCTACCCTTGACCACTGGCAGTGGCAATGGACCTGCATTTGTAACAGACATAACTAAACAGAAACTACCTACAGAATACAGGCCACAAGCTCTAAAAATGTTGAAAAAATACAACATAGCCCTACAGAAACAGCTTGTAAGTAGATTGATAAAAGTTTAGCTAAAAGAACAGTTATACCGACAGACACTTCTGCAGACACATATAACTCAGGTACATGTTAATACCTCTAGAGCTCTTAAAGTTTCAGAAATCCAGCCTAAGAGCCACCATTCAAGAGTTAAAAGGGCCCATCCAGTTGATTGCTGGAAAGTTTACGTGGACAGCTCCTCTGGGGCTCACTCTGATGAGATGACACACTCAAAGCCCTGCTCTGGTCACTCCAGATGCTGACCAGTCCATGTATGGCGGAAGCTTGAGAACACCATTCACAGGATTACTCTATACCTATTCCTGTTGAGTTTTGTACCTTTTCAGGCTGCTTACCACAGTCTTTGCTTCCCTGCTCCCCTGCTTGCCATGGGTTTTACCTTAAACTCTATGCATGGTTGCCCCAAGAGACTAAATCAAACACTTGATCAAGATTTGATGAACAATGGACATTCTCCTAGATCAGATTAACCGTGTCCCTATCTTACCAGAGTAGTGTTACAGACCTGGCAGGCCTAAGTTATGTCTCTTCCTAAAAGCAACTTAGGAAGAAACTCTGTAATAAGACAATCTTGGGACCTTGGCTAAGTTCAATCCTAGAATCACTAACAATCCTAGTGATAGGGCAAGAAGGACACCATTTATTTTTTAGAACTTCATTTTAAATCCACTCAAACTCCCTTGAACTTTAGATGAATTCACTCTTGTTCCTCAAATCATATGTTCACTCTTGTCACATGTTAAGCAGTTTCCACTTGCAAGCAATTCTATTTCTGATAAATGTTGTTTCTGTCAAATGCTGTAATGTTGTAATAACTTCATGACTATGACTATTACCATGTGATTGACAAACTGTACTCCACGTTTCTGGAAAGTACCTGCTATTTTTAGATACTAAGCCAACTACTATGTGAGTCACTGTGTTCCTATGAATGTTGTTGATACTCCTGGCTGACAACAGCTGCAGCATCATCCATGTATGCTAAATAAAGCCTTGCTTGTTCCCACTTTCCATCTCTATGAGTGATTCTGGTTATCTGCCATAGCATTTTGGAGGCCCCAGTGAGATCTTCATGAAACAGGCCCTCAATTGAGGAGGATCTGTGTCTCTTCACCTTGCTATTGGCCTTTTTTGTCAGGATGCCCTAGCTGATTTCATCTGGCAACCTGGAATGATTGCAAGGCAGGACACCACAGCTTCAAGAATGGAACAACCAGGCCCCACCTCCCCACCAAAGTAAGAATGAGCAACTTTGATTTTCTGGATTTCTGGGGGCTGACTCCTGATGGGCCCAACACAGCATGTCCAGCACATGGTTGATGGGCTCCCCTGTCCAGGCTGCCAGATGCACCAGCCTGTGTCTTGGTTATTTTTCTCTCATTGCTGAGACAAAATACCCAACACAGAAAATGAAGGAAAGGTTTATTTAGCTTATAGTTTGTGGAGGTTTCAGTCTATACTTGGCTGGCTGAGAGGCAGAGTGGCACATGGCAGAGGGCTAACTGTTCATGGAAGCAAACAATCAGCAAATGTGTGGAATGGCAGGCAAGCAGCCACTTTTTCTCCCTTACCTTGTAAACAGCCTACCTCCACCCGGGGGGCATGTAGCTCTCACATAATCTCCATGCCTTCCTCTTCCACAGGCTCAGGATGTATACAAAGTAAGCACCCTTGCTTCCTGCTGAATCAGCCAAACCCCTGGACTCCCCAAGTTGACACAATGTATCAACCATAACATTCCACCCCTTATCAACTTGGCAACCAGACACATTTCTTTAAACCAGTTTCCAGATACAAAGACATGCTTATAATTATGCCTAACGTTATAACTATCCTACGTACAAATGTGAATGCACTAATTCCCTCACCAAAACAGAAGGCAATATCATTTCACAACTTGAACATTATAACACAGTTTTACAATCCCTAAGGACCAGTAGTAAGTCCATCCACATTATATTACATTTGGTACCAGTAGAGTGGGGTAGTTGCTGTGACTATACCTGGCCATATGGTTCAAGAGCCTTTGGAAATGGTTTGTGGGAAGAGTTTGGAAAGGTTCAGAGATGTCTCCTGAAAGAGATGCGCTGGAACACCTTCAGCTGTTCTGTCTGGGAAATTCTGGTCAGAGCTCAGAAGACCAGAAGGCTGATAGAAATCCTGCTGGTAAAGACCAGGTTTGGAAGGTTTCTGTTGGGAAGGACTGCATTGGTTATTGGACTCCAGATGATGTATGTTATGGCTTGGCATAAAGTTTGTCTGCATTCTGCTCATGTCCAGAGACTTTGCCTAAGACTGAGATTAAGGGCGGCAGTGAATTGATTAATCTGGCAAAAGAAATTTCAAAGCAGTCGAATGTTGGGGCAGTGTCATGGCTATTGTTGGGGGCCTTTAGTCAGGTCTATATTGAGAATCAAGAGCAAAGAGCCCAGTAGGATGATTTAAAATGTGAGTTTGGCCAGAAGGGAAGCTCCAGTAAAACTGTGGATTGCAAAGATAAGACTGAGGTGATCTCTATTGCTATGAAGGAACAAGAGAATGTAAAAGATGGTCTGAGGGCATCACAAGCAGCAAGTCTCCACCCTTTGCAGTCTCAAAACCATAAGGGTGAAAGACCTTGCCTTGAGAAGGAAGCCAAAGAGTGCCATGTTCCAGAATGGCAGCAGAGGCCGCACCAGGTTCTAGAATGGAGGTGGCATAGAGAATTTGTTCCTCACCATTGGATTCAGTGTGCCCAGCAATCCAGGCACTCGGCCCCTATGGCTAAGAGAGAGGAAAGTTTGGCTACTGCTCCAGGTGGCAGCAGACCTTGGCCTCATCCACGTGGCCCTGGTTTTAGGTGCAAGGAAAACGCAAGAGTTCTGAAGTTAAAGAAGCTTCCACCCAGATTTCAGAAGGCCTGGGAGGCCAGGCAGTGTGCCCCTGAGAGGGCAGTGTGTGAAGCTGTGAGTGTGAAGCAAAAGGTGTCCTGCAGACCCCAGAAGTTTAGAAAAGACAGGACCATGGATCATCTAAGGAAAGCTGCACAGAGGAAGCAAAACGAGCCTAAGAGAGAAGCCGTGGGAGCTGTAACCACCAGAGGTGCCATAGGGGTGGACTCATGCAAACCCTTTAGAGCTCACAGTGTACCACAAGTTGCTTCAAATGCTGCATGTCGAATTACAAGACACAATGTTAGCCCTGCTGGAGTTTGGACTTGCTTTGGTCCCAATGCTCTGTATCCCCATTTGTACCTTTTGCAATGGTAATGTTTATTTTGAGCCTTTAAATGTTGGAAGTGTTTAATTTTCATTTGTATGGGGGCAAAAAGTTATGGCTTTAATATAAGCATGTCTTTGTATCTGGAAACTGGTTCAAGGAAATGTGTCTGGTGACAAGGTGTGGAATGCTATGGTTGATACATTGTGTCAACTTGGGGAGTCTAGGGGTTTGGCTGAATGACTCAGCAGAAATCCAGGGTGCTTACTTTGTACACATCCTGAGCCTGTGGAAGAGGAGGGCATGGAAACTGTATGAGAACTACACTCCCCATGAATGGGGTTAGCCTGTTTACAATTTAAGGGAAGAAAAGCGGCTGCTTGCAGCCATTCCTCCCTTTTGCTGGTTGTCTTTGCTGTGCTCTGCTGTCTTGAACAGTTCACCCTCTGCCATGTGCCACTCTGCCTCAGAACCAGCCAAGTATGGACTGAAACCTCCACAAATGTAAGCTAAGTAAACCTTTCCTTCCTTCATTTTGGGTGTTGGATATTTTGTCTCAGCAATGAGAAAAAAGTAATCAAGACAGCCTATTTCCTTGTTTTTTCCTGACATGGTGTGGGACCACATGAAGGACCCAGCCTGGATGTAGTAACCATTTGGTTGATGGGCTCTGGGCTGCCAGACACATCAGCCTGTTCTCTTGGTAGTGCTGTGTAGTTCATCAGTTCTGGTTCCCCTCTGTAAATTGTTCCAAATAAATGGTCAGTCAGGAGTGGTTCATAGTCCCCAGGATTGTTTCATTTGTCTGTTTGTTTTGTGCTTTCATTTTGTGTTTTCCCTAAATGCACCTGTGATTTCAGATCTGAGCCAAATCTGACACCTTCTTTGAGGGAAAACAATCACTCTTGTTTCCCTTCCTGCCTCTTGTGATGCTACACTAGGAGACCACGGAGGATTTAACCCATTTGCCACACGTCATAGGAATGTCTATCCTCCAAAACTTTTCTAGCCTTACATAGGAATGTCTATCCTCCAAAACTTTTCTAGCCTTGGACTTTTGTTAACTCTGTTGGCTGAGTGAAGGAGGGAAGACTGCCAAGGTAAACTGTTTCTTGTTTGTTCTGCCAAGGGCTATCATGGGCTCAGCAAACATCAAGATAACTGTTCTGGATGGCATGATTAAGAATTTTGACAAAGTCAAGGGTGATTACAGGGTGAAAATGAAACCACAAAGACTCCCCACCATGTGTGAGCTGAAGTGGCCCTCATTTATGGTAGGATGGCCAGAAAAGGGAATAGTTGATCCTCAGCTAGCCAGTAGAGTGTGGGGAAGGTGGTCACCAGGAGACCTTGTCATGCAAATCAGTTTCCCTATATAGATTCGTGGCTGCATGTAGTTTGGACATTACCCCAGTGGCTTAGAATGTGTGTTTGCAGTTTTCCTGATTGTGGAGTGATTAAAGAGAGATCCCCAATGAAAAGCCCCCTGTCTTGCCCTCAGCCCCTCAGGAAGATGACGCCCTCCATTGGTCTCCCCATTCCACCACCACCTTGCCCTGACTCCTTCAGCATGCCCTATACCATGGGCCACACATCCCCATTCTGTCGCTCCACACTTGTCTCAATGATGCAGGCAGCCCTCCCTGGGGCCAATAGCAGATTCCCCAGGCAAGGAAGTCTCTTCCTTGGGACCAGTCCCTGTTCTGCCCCTCTAGCAAACTGTCATAGTGGGGCTGGGGGGAACTCTCAGTCTACCTTGGTGTATATTCCTTTCATCACTAGTGACTTATATGATTGGAGAACTCAGAATCCTCCCTTTTCAGAACAACCTAAGGCCTTGATTACATTGCTAAAGTCAGTGTTTAAAACCCACCAGCCCACATGGGATGATTGTCAACAGATAATGTCAATCCTGTTTTCTTCAGAAGAAAAGAAGAGAATTTTGTTTGTTTGTTTTGTCTTTTTTGAGATGGGGTCTCACTATAAAGTTCAGACTGGCCTTGAGCTCACTTTGTGGCCTAGGCTGGTCTCAAAGTTGCAATGATCTTCCTGTTTCAGCCTGTCAAGTGCTGGGATTACGTATGTGCACCATCAACTAGGGAGAGAATTTTGAAGGCAGCTGAAGAACAAGTAAGATCAAATGCCAGGGGAACTGAGCAGGAAAAAGCAGCAGCAGAGGCTCAAGTTTTGTCTCAAGACTCCCCTAGCTGGTATTATAACACTCAGGAGGGACTAAATGCTCTAAGTGAACATCATAGAACACTGAGGAAGTGGATGCTTACTGCTGCTAACAACCCAACTAATTTGAACAAAATGACAGAGGTGTACCAGGGACCAACTGAGAGCCCTGCCATGTTTCTCTACTGCCTCATGGAGGCTTACCAAATGTATACCCTGTTCAACCCAGCACGGGCCAACAATGCCTGTATTGTTAATATGACTTTTGTTGCTCAGTTGGCCCCTGATATATGTTGTACGCTACAAAAATGGGAAGGATTTTCAGGAATGAATTTGTCTCAGTTGGTTGAGATTGCCCAGAAGGTGTTTCATAATAGAGGATACAGAGTGGAGACTAGAGCAGGAATAGAGAAGGGTGATGCTGACAGCTTACCAGCATGAGAGTCAAGAGCAAGAGAAAAATGGGGAAAACACAGTCAGAGGGGATGCCATGCTCCTCTAGATCCAGACCAGTGTGCCTATTGCAAAAAGAAGGGAAATTTCAAGCCAGAATATACAGAGCCACTAAAAGAGGGAAAAAATAAGGAAGTGTTTGTGATAGAGTCAAAGAATGTGTCTCTGTTACTTTTCTCTCATTACTGAGACAATATACCTGACACCCAGAATTAAGGAAGGAAAGGTTTACTTAGTTTACAGTTTGTGGAGGTTTCAGTCTGCACTTGGCTGGCTCCGAGGTTGGGTGGCACATGACACAGGGCAACCCAGCTGTTCATGGTGGCGGAAAACAGCAAAAACAGCCAGAGCAAAAGGAGGTGTGGTGACAAGCAGCCTCTTTCTCTCCTTTGCATATGCAAGATATCTGCCCCAGGGCAGGTGTAGCTCTCACACCCATAATCCAAGCATTGGATCATGGATCAGTTATAAACTCTAAACGCCTGCTCCATGACTGCATGAGGCTTTGAGGGGACAACCAGACACAAAGCATAACAGGATGTTTCAGAATGATGAGGTCAAGGGTCTTTATGTCTTGGCCCCAGGAAACCCATGATAACCACAACTATAGGCTCATAAACCCTGGATTGGAACTCGATTGGGTGACAAAGTTTTGTACATCAAATTTTGATATGTCTTTACCTACTGTTTGTAATTGATCATGTTCTGTGTTTTTATATGGTCATGTTAAAATGTGATAAATCTAAGTTAAAACATAAAAAGGTTATAAGGTGAAGATACTTCTTTAATGTGACATGTTTATTTCTGTTTTTTTCTTGTATATATTGCTTTTGGATCAGTTAGTAAACTTAGCAGTATTTCTTGCTTGATTTTATTCAGAAAGAAGCACTAGAGAAAGTAAAATCAAAATGCCTCCCAATGAGCTATAATATAAATTTCTGTATAATGGATCTTTTAAATAAAATCTAGATCAGACTTTAGAAATATACATGCCTATATTATAAAAACATGACTCCTTCCACCATTTAAAGGACATTAGGTTGGTGGCCATTCTTAAGACTTGGAGAACAGTTTTCACTGGGACAGACTGGCTCTGATCCTCCTCTATACTCTAGAGGAAATGTCAAGCCTGTTTCGCCTCAGTTTTCTTCCTCTGGCTTTGATCTCAGTCTTTTCCTGCTACTTTGTACTTTTCCTTTTAGAGACATGTAAACTTAAAAAAGAAAAAAAATCTAGACAGTTCAAAAATTTACCTCCTATTCAACAACTAAGTAAAACCAATGAGTGTTTCCTAATGCCAATGACAGGAAAGCCATCTCAGAATAGAATTACATAGCCCATCTCTGGAGCAGATGAAACATCAGAAATTTTGCATGTCCAGGCCAACACACATAAAAGCCATCTCCTAGCTTCATGATCTAAGCAGGTTTCCCTTGGGAGACTAATCTGAGACACTGTGAAAAGAATCAACTTCTGAGTGACACCAGAAGGAGCTATTTCCAAAAGCACCACACGTATGGGCCTGGGACATTTAGCCTAAGGGAAGATCCCTGATTTTTTCCTCTTCTCCTCCTAGATTTATATTTTTGTTTGTCTCTCTGTCTGATCTATAAACAGCTGTCTTATTTGAGCTCAAACAAATTTCTCTTCTTTTTGTGTTTTTGGATTTTTTTTTATTTAAAAAAAATAAGAGTAGAAAAACATATTAACAAACAGACACCAATTAGCATAAAAAATAGTACAATCACAACTAATCTATAGACAAGGTGATATGCTCAACAGTGGTTATTGCTTTATCCATTGATATCTTTGAAGTGTAAATATATGAACCCATATACAGACATGCAAATTTAGTCAGACAATTAATCCTCTCAACAACAGAAAAAACACAAAAACCAAAAATCCAAAGACAAAAAACAAAACAGGCAAACAACAACAACAACAACAACAACAACAACAACAAAAAACCACCAATAGTTGCTGCTTTGCATATTGATATCTTCGAAGTGTGTGTTCAGGATAACACATACAGACATGCAAGATTGATCAAATAACCCATCATCGATTATTCCTTAGCATTAAGTGATATAATACAATAGTAGAACCATGTTAGCCCTCCTGCATATATGTATATTCATATATACATGCATACATTTTTGTCTCTTTCTTTTCTCCTTTCCCTTGTCCCATCTGTTCTTTGTTTTAGAACAGATTACCTTCATGTCTCTGTGTTTTTGGATTTTTAAAGTGTTTGGTCTGCTTGTGTATTATAAATTGAGAGTCTCTCATTGTTCAGAGTATTATGTTAAATGTTGTAAATAGGTCCAATTGATGGATAAAAAGATAACTTCCTAAAATAACCTTCAACAGGTTTTGTTCATTAGTAAGGAGCCCCAATGAGCTCAATAGCTTTATGGGAGATACCCCACTAAATATTGTTCAAAATGTTATTGTGATATGTATACATTGGTCATTGCCAAAACCATACGGCTTTCTGATTCCTAGCTGTTCTTGGTAGAAAACTAAAGTTAAAAACAAAATACTGACAATTCACTATTGCTAATCTTATGGTGTATTAAGTATATTCGTGCCTTCCAAATACACAGTATTCTAAACTGTAAAAGTGAAATTGGTTATAATGATAGCCTTCTCTTTAATGCTCTACATATTTGTAATAAGAGATTCATGTTAACCCAACATGAGGATGTCAGACAAATGATGATTTTAACAAAACTTATATGATGTATATGCTATGCATACGTCACAACATTTGGAGGTGTTTGTTTGTTGTGCCACAGAACCTTTTTGCTCTTAAATGGAAGTATTCAGAGGGTAAAAAATGTCAACTAAGTTGGATCACCTCCCCTCAGGCTATCTTATAACTTCAGTTTTAGCACCTCAGAGTCTCCCCACCTCAGTTTCCATGATTGTCTGTGCACTTCCCTCTGACTCACAGACTCTGCAGGTACTGCCCTGATCTCTCCATGACTGGCTTCTAAAAGCAGGGTTTACTGAGATAAGTGACCCTTACATCCTCACCCCTGAGGATAATGCTGACCATCAAAAAGATGACAAAATCTACCAATACCAGATGTGCTCTATGGCATTCTACTCAAAATCAGAGACAGAGCCACTCCAAGTTGCACACCAAGGCCAAGCTCACAGGTGCCTACACTGTTCTAAGACCTTTGCCAAAAGCTCCTACCTGGGCCAACACATCCATATCCACTTGGGAGTCAGATGTTATGGTTGTGTCTTCTGTAACAAGTCCTTTCATCAGCTTGCCCACCTTCAGCAGCACACCAAAATCTACATAAAAGATAGGCCCTATAAATGTGCGTACCCAGACTGTGAAAAAGCCTTCATTTAACAGTTGAATGTGTGATCCCACAACATCCATATGCACTCAGGTTATAAATCCTACAAATGGTGGCTTAAACAGTGGATGATTGAACAAATTAACAGCAATAAGCACCCAGGGCTGATTTTGGAAAACAAGGAGAAAAACTTATTCTGAATCCCTTGGAAGCACACTGGCAGTTGGGGTTACAACTAGGAGGTGAATGCCTTGATCTTTAAGGCTTGGGCTATTTTTCAAGGAAGATTTAAAGATGGATGAGCCAGCCATCTAGAAGGCAGCTCTATGCTGTACTACAAACAGGGATCCAGATTTTGAAGAAATGACAGAGCAATCCCAGCTGGATATTTCTGAGCCATACAGAGTTTACAAAATTGTCTCAGAAAGAAAACAAAAATACAACCTGGACATCACACCTTCTGGCTCTGTGAGTGATGTGACAGAGATAAAATGTGGCCACTCAGGCGGACAAGATGATCACAGAGTCTCCCGCGGATGATGACAAGAGGAACCTACCCCTGCAAGGCCCGCAGGAGCCAGCTCCTCCCGGAATGCTGGGTGCCACAGCCCCGTGCAGCCTTGCCACTGCCGACTGGATGCCCCCCATGCCCTGCACCACACAGTCTTCTCCTAGAAGGTGATCAACCGCTACTACAGGGGCAAACTGGTGGGCCAAGCCACCACCACCTGCCTTGTGGGCTGTCCTCTGGCCCTGGGTCCACTTGGGATACCCAGCACCAAGCTCTACAGGTATGAGGGCCTGGAGCTGGTCTGCTTCCCACTGGCCAACACCATCCTCAGCGAACAACAGAAATGAGTGATGCAAAAGCTGTTCAGGTACCTGAAATGAGAGGTGCTCCTGCGCAGCAGCTGTTAGAATATGTTCATCCAGCAGCTATGCCAGGATTGTGTATTCTACAGTGGCAACACCATAATATACAAAGAGAGACCCAACAAGCTGGAGTGCAGTGAGGTGGCCCAGGTCTTCAACACCAGCCAGCTCTACCAAGAGCTGCAACAATTCTGCAGCACATGCCTGACAGCAGGGTAACACTATGCTTTGGGGAAGAATTTTTAGACCTCGTGCCCTTGTGCTCCAAGCTCATCCTGGTACAGGTGAGTCAGCTGTGCATCAGGCAGCTGATGAAAGACTCAGGGAAGAGCTGCACCCCAGTGACATGCTACTGATGCCAGAGGAGCACTGGACCAGGCCTTCCAGATCTTTCCTGAGGACATCTGCAATTTGGCTTCCCCTGTACAGTGATTCTTAGTTTTGTGAGCCACTTTTAACTTGGTAATCTTTGTAATATTGATCGTTCTTTATGCTCACATCTTTGGGAATGTTCACTAAAAGGCTACAAAACCATCTCAGTTAGTAAAAGCTTCCTATATACTAGATAAAATGCTTGACCAAAGAGGCTATTCTGTTCTAAGATAGAGATATAAATGAGTTATAAAAATGCTGCAATACTATATATGGCTTTGATTTTATTGTAAAGCTATATAACTGTTGTTCACTAAAATTCTGCAGGGATTCTACTACCAAAACATCCACAGTTAGTAAAAGGTAACAGCTCGCTGGTTATACCTTCTATTTTATACTCAGATAAACTTAATAATTTGGCTTACTGCTTTACTACAATATCATTGATTGGTCTTCTCTTCTGGCAGTTCAACAACTGAGGTTTGAAGACCAAAATTAGAGAGATAAATGGGCTAAGTAGAGAGCAAATATTTTGGCCCTAGCCCCCTAATGTCAGAGAGGACCCAAGAGTCTCTACTGCAACATCCCGTAACTTAGTTGAGTCCCTGATCATCCGATCAAGGAGACTATGGGGTCATGGAAAAAGGTACTACGGTATACAACGCCTCTGAGGAGAGTCACCAAAAATCTCTCAAGCTTTCACAGAAATCAACTTGGTCAAGTAATGGGCATGACCCACCCAGACAGCTGACATGGCCAAAGATACTAAGTGGCACTATACACGGTTCCAAGGTAAATTCTACTGACCTGCACAGATGACAAGAGACAAAGTTTCATTCTGGTCTCTTAAACATCCAGTAGCCAATGCCATAGTAAAAGTAATATTTCCACAACTTGTTATTTTTTTATAAGCTAGAGAATACAAACCACAAGGGTCACCACCATATAAAGGACTATATATGTCCTAAGAAAGGAAAATATGTCCTTCAAGGGGGGATGAATAGGCAAGAAAGACACCATTTGGTTTTAGAACTTCATTTTAAATCCACTCAAACTCCCTTGAACTTTAGGTAAACTCATTCTTGTTCCTCAGATAATGTTCAGCCTTGTCACATGTTAAGCAGTTCCCACTTGCAAGCAATTCCATTTCTGATAAATGTTGTTTCTGTCAAATGCTGTAATGTTGTAATAACCCCATGACTATGACTATCACCATGTGATTAGATAAATTGTACTCCACCTTTCTGGAAAGTACCTGCTATTTTTAGATACTAGACCAACTACTATATAAGCCACTGTGTTCCTATCATCATTGTTGATCTTCCTGGCTGGCAACAGTTGGGGTATCATCTGCATATGCTAAATAAATCCCTGCTTGTCCCCATTTTCAGCCTCTCTGAGTGATTCTGTTTACCTGCCATAACACTAATGTTACTGCTTCTAGTTGGGTCTTGTCTCAGAAAATCACATGTAATATGCCTAACAAAGTTTTTTCGGGGAAACTAAAAGAGGGGGGGAAATATAGCAGAAAATGACCTCTCCAGCCACTATACTTCAGTGGCCCAGGTGACATTTCCTGTTACAGTTCCAGTTGCTTCTGTATCTTTAAAATATCTGGTCACTGTGATGCATATTGTAAGAACTAATCAAAAACAGCCAAGTACTCTACCCCTGTAACCTCTTCCCCTTTGCAAATCTATTAAAAACCACCCTCCTTCAGCCTCTGAGGTCTGACTTTGAGGAACAATTGATTCCTTGACAGTGCCCATCTGATGTTAAATAAATCTGCCTCCAAATCCTGGGTGTCATTTTAGTGTTTAAGTTGGCCATAGCACGGTGACATTTCTATTCAGTTCTTGCATATTTTATGTTTGGACTCTTATTTTTCTGGCGAGTTTAGAGAGCTCCTAAAATATTCTGAATGCAAGCTTTTTGTCAGATACATGATGACCTGTAAATATTTCTTTCCAGTATATGTTTTATCTTTTCATTCTCTTTACAGTGATTTTTACAGAGCAGAAGTTTTAATTTTGTTACAACCCAGTTTATTATTTTTGAAAGTACATAGATCATTCTTTTTTCAGGTTAGGTTTAGGTATGCTTTTCCTGACTCTACTTTCTGAAGATTTTTCCCATGTTTTCTCTCTAAATGTTTCATAGTTTTGTTTTATAATTTACAGTTAGATCTATAATCAACTTTCATTAATTTTACCAACATGATTGAATTTAGGCCAAAATTTGTCTGTTATTTTGTTTTTAGATATTTAAATATTTTAGTAACATTTTTTGGAAAGAGTATCCTTTTTTACATTGAATTGGCTGTACATTTTTGCCAGAAATGCTTGATTATTTGTGTACATGGTTAAATTATGGAGCCTTAATTATGGCATATTGGTATTTTCATTTATGTTTTAATCAGTATCACAAAGCCTTGATTACTATAGCTTTATAATATTATAATTTGGTTTTTTATATTTTCCAACTTTGGTTGGTCAAAATTTTCACCTTTCCACGCACATTTTACAATTAAGTTTTTGATTTTAGAATTATATATGCCTAAAAATTATTCTGGTGTTTTGGTCAGAATTATGTTGCATTGATATATCAATTTGGAGAAAACTGATAATTTGATAATTTTGTGTCTTCCACCTGTCAGCATATTTCTCTCTATTTATTGAGGTCTTTTGCTCTTTAGCAGTTTTCTGTAGGTTTTAGCACACAGATCCTACACATGTTTTTTTAGATTTGCATCTAAAATTTTGAAGGTTGCATTTTTTAAAGTTATGCTCCTAGAGCTTGTGCCTAGATGTTCTCCCCAAAAGCCTCAGATGGTTATAGGAGGGACTTTAAGGAAATGGCAAGATCCAGGCTGTGTGATGCCGGGATTAAGGGTGTGTGAGTACTAAATTAGTACAGTGATTGGCTGGGCATAGTTCCGGGTGTGGACGGTGAGGCCCACCCTGTTGGGCACCCTGGAGGGGTAAAGTAGAGTGGTAGGCTCCTGCTTCACTGCTTCAGTGTTTTGCCCCTTCTGCCACTCTGCCATGCTGTGGACGGTCTCTCCTCTCTGATACCCTCTGCCACGCCACCCTGCCTTACAGCCAACCCATTTTGTACTGAAATCTCTACACGCTGTAAGCCAAAATAAACTTTTCTTCCTGTAACCTTGGGTGTAGGGTATGTTGTCTCAACAATGAGAAAAGTAACTAAGACATGTGCCTTTAAAATTTTTTTCATATTCTAATTGTTCACTGCTAGTATACAGAAATAAATCTGACTTTTTAAATTGACCTTGGATCCTCTGACTTTATTAATCTTACTTTATTAGTCCTAGCAACCTTTTGACAAGAATAAGGAGGATTTTTTAAAACATAGATGGTCATTTTAGTTGTCAGTAGAGACAGTTTTGTATTTTGTTTCCAATCTGTGGGTCTTTCCTGTTTTGGTTTGTATTCATACCCTGAAAGTGCTCAGGAAAGATACTCAGATTTGCGTAGGTTAATACACAGAATTGGGGGTTCCCATTTTTAGTTCTTTTTTTTGTGTGTGGTTTTCTCAAAGACAGTCCACATTTAAAAGGCCCAGCATTTACTGTTCTTTACCTAGAAAAATAGGATCTCTTCTGGAGTTTTAACTGCATTGTTGCACTATTCTGATAGACTTACTTTCCTGAGAACAAAGCAGCTAGGATAATGGAAAAATAATGGGATCCCCCCACACACATACACCCACGCTTTGAGCCATGGGGCCTCCTTCTTTAGTTCTTAAGGTAACCAATATGGATTTTCTCTTGGGGCTTAGAAGTCCATTTCTCTACAGCATCTCCTTAAATGAGTCTGCTTTGGAATTAGGGCAAAGAAGGTGACAGGAGAAAGGAGAAAGTTAGATCTCCTATCTTCTCTAGAGGCTGGGAGCCCATCCCCAGTCCTGTGCCAGGAAGACAGGGTTGCTGTCCCTTTTGTTGCCCACGACTATTTCAGAGTTCCACACCGGGGCCTCCTGAGCTCGACGGCAGCACACAAAAGAGGGAAAAACATGCAAGTTTTTCTACATATAAGTGCCCTTCTTCAGGTTTTGTTTTCCTTCCTTTATCTGTCTACAACTGTTCATTTTTAGACTTGTTAGGTACTTGATTTTTACATATTGACCTGTTGCTAGTTGTAAGCAGTGGGAGAGCCATGCTACATTGGTCTCTCTCCATTCTGGAAGTCTGAGGTACGTTTCTGAAGTGGACCAAGGACAAAGGAACCTTTAGACTCAAGTGTTAGCTGGGTGATAGCACACAGCTGTAATCCCAGCACCTGGGAGGCTGAGGCAGGAGGATCCCCTGAGTTTGAGGCCAGCCTGGGCTGCACAGAGAGACCAAGTCTCGAAACAGAAAAAAAAAAAAAAGACTTGTGTTAACTAGATCATCATGAGTGGAAGAATTAAAGGCAGAAACCTAAATGGAGAATGCCTGGCAGTCAGGTTGCAGGATGTCAGTGGGCAGAAGTGGGTGACTTTCATGCCTGGAAAGAGATGACAGGGATAAAGATGGGCAGAGGGAAGTATGGAAATGATCAGCTCCAGAGGTTCACAGGAGTTGTGCAAAGTGATTCAAATTCTAGAGCCTTAGTACAGATGTGGCAATAGAATTCTAGGCAAAGCTCTCGCCCCCAAGAACAGCAGACAGTAAGTTGTATGCAAATGAGCAGGCTTTCCTGAAAGAAATTTGAAGAAAGCTGTGTTGTATAGGGAGGGAGGATTCTGTTAATGTGAAACTGTAAATGGGTGGGAGAAAAAGCATTTAGTGAGAGTACTGGTGTGCTACACACTACTTAATACCTACCTCAAAGGATCCTTATTCTGTATCTGCAGATGAGAGGGCAGTATAATATGATGTGTGAGAACATACACTTTGGTGTGGAATTAGAGTTGGTGCCACTTGAGTTGTATGTGGCCTTAGACAAGTCACTTAACCTCTGTGATACTCAGTTGCTTCTTCTCTAAAATAGAGATAACAAAGGGTTATAGGGATTAAATGACAATGTGAACAAAGGGTGCACTGTAGTACCTGACAGCACAGATCAAGTGCTGAGTAAGTAATAGCTATCATTGTTCTAATTTTTAACACTTAAGAGGTGCTAACTAGTCTTCCTGAGATCAGGAACCTAAGTGGTGAATTTTCACATCTTCTGACTACAGTATTTTAACTAGGAGTGAGCTCAGAGCTGGGGTACTCCAACAGACGTAAGTGAGCCAGTGAGGTGATCCTCTGGCTTTTATTTGACAGTCTATAGCTGCAGGTTCATCTCTTTGTATTTAAGATATTCTTCCAGGAGAAATGTTATAAATGCCTTTAAGGAGGGAAAACACACAGAAGCTTATATGTAATCAGTGTCAGACACTGTGTAAAACTCATGAATCATTTTGTTTAACTTCACAGTGTGCCCTCACCTAGGAGTTCTTATCCTAGTTTCCACTTGAGAAACTGAGGTATAGAGAGGTGAAGTAGCTTCCTAGAGGCCACGTAGGTAATTTTGGCACAGTTAGAACTACAAGAAAGTCTCCAATTCAGTGACCTATGTATTTTCTTTTGTACTGCAATTACTTACACCTCTGAATGATATTTAAATAATCATTTGGACAAAGCAGTAAAACAACAATCTACTTAAGACTCTTAGTTCTCACCTCGGTTTCTCTCTCGCTCTTTTCTCCTCCTCCTCCTCCTCCTTCTCCTTCTTCTTCTTCCTCCTCCTCCTCCTCCTCCTCCTCCTTCTTCCTTCTCCTTCTTTTCTTCTAGGAGAAGGTCCTACTCTGTACTCCAAGCTCTCCTGGAACTCCTTATGTACTGCAGGCTGACTTTTAATTTGTGATACTCCTGCCTCAGCCTCCCAAATTCAGGAATTATAGCCATGCATCACCATGCCTGGTTTGGTGTTTGTCTTATTGAAAAGAGAAATGACCAGTTCCCCAGTTTATCTTTGTTAATCTGCTGGGGAAAGCAGTGCTAATTAGTGAAGCTCCCTGCAAGATGTAAGATACCAAATTGAAAAGAATGACTTGAATTCTTCTGTACACACATACTTGCTCTGTTAAAAGTGAGAAGAGGGATTTCAAAGGGCTTTGATAATCTCTATCAACTTCTTTCCCCATGATCAGATGGCTTGTTCTCATTGTATCTCTAATTCTTTCCTTGTTTTTTTTCTTTTATAACCATTTTTCCCATCTGTCAGCTCAATCCCTTCAATTTTTCCTATATCTAGCAATTGTTATTCCATATATGTCCACATAAAATCTAAGAAAAAACTCTAAGAAAAAAATTAGAAAACAAAATTTGGGAAAGTAAGACTCCAGATCAAAAGTAATTTGGAGTTCGCACTTCCACTTCCAGCCAAAGTACAGTAATAGGGATCAAGCTTACATCACTACTGAAACAACTAAAAATGCAGACAAAGCACTATATCTGAAGTAGTTATTCTCAAAATGTCAGACAACTTGACAATCAAGGTCAATGATATTTGAAATAAGGGAAGTAGATGCAGCAGTCCCTACATGTACCCTTACTTACTGACCAGGTCATGTAGAGAAGAGGAAGCCAGGCCCAGCCCAGGAGATTCCTTGAATTGTGGTGGTGGAGTCAGTAGTCAAAAGATGCTGCTATGTTTCACATTTCATGTGCAGAAGGAAACTATCTGATGTTAGAGATATTCATACCAGAAGATTAGAGATAACAATAACTAACACAGGGCCAGCACGGAAGACTGTAACTCACGTGCCACTTGGAAGAACACCAAAGAATGTCTTGCCTCAGCAATGTGGTAAAATTGTCTTTCCACTGAATGGTGTTCTTTTAATCCTGCCTAAAAAAGCTTAAAAGTAACACTTGAAAGTGTCCAAGTACTCTTTCCAAGTAACTTAACTGGGTCCCTGAAAAAGAAAAAAGGAAGGACAGAAAAATAGGAATACAAAAATATCAGCATCTTATAATATAAAATTTATATTTGGCACTAAATAAAAATAGCAAGTGTCTTGGTTACTCTTCCCTCACTGCTGAGACAAAATACCTGATGCCCAGAATTAAGGAAGGAAAGGATTATTTATCTCACAGTTTGTGGAGGTTTCAGTCCTTAACCAGCTGACTCCAAGGCAGGGTGGTACATGGAAGAGGACAACAGTTCATGGTGGTGGAAAACAACAAGAGCAGCAAAAGCAAAAGGGGAGAAGTGCGCAGGGCACATCTCTTCCTCTCCCTTATATTGTACTCTGGCTCCCCACCTGAGGGGAGGTGCAGCACTCAAACCCATAATCCCAGAATTGGACCACGGATCAGTCATAAACACTAGGAGCCCATCCCATGACTGAATGAGGTTTATGGAGGGGGACATATAGACACAAATCATAATACCAACCATGTAAAAAAAGCAAGGAAATACAATTTATAATAAGGGAGAAAATCAAAGCTGATATCAAAAGTTTGCAAATTATAGAAACATCAGATAGGAGAATTAAATAATAATTTAACTGTATTCAATATGTTCCAGAAGGTATAGTGCAGATTGAACTTGCTAAATAGAGACATGCAAACACTAGATTCAAATAAACTTCTAGAGATGAAGAATACAATGATGAAAATGTAAACTCCAACATAAGACTACTCAGTAGAATAACCCCAGAGGAGCCATTTCAGAGGAAAAGATTAGTACATCTCAAGATATAACCATAGAAAACATCTAAAATGAAATACACAGAGAACAAATGATTTTGAGTGGCCTAATACACATGGAATGGACTCTCAAAAGGAGCAGGGCAGGTAGGAAGAATAATTGAATAAATAATGGACAAGAATTGTTTTAAATTTATGAGAACTGTAAACTCATAGTCAAAAAGAAAAGGGTCAGGGAACCTCAAACACAGGAAAACATGAGGAAGACAACAACCAAGCGTACCACATCATATTGCTTAAAAGCAGAGGTACAGAGAACATCTTAAAAGATGCCAGAGGCAAAATACACAAATGGAAGTAGATCTTTTTATCAGACCCAAAGTAATCTGGCATACAGTGAAACATCATTTTTAAAGCACTTCAGGACATGATCTTTGTGACTTTGGGTTAGGCAAAGATTTCTTAGCGATAATACCAAAAGCAGGAATCGTTAAAAGGAAAAGAAAAAGGAACTTCATAGCAGTTCACATCATAAGGTAGGCAAGAATGTGGTAATTCTGTACTGCCGATGGAAAGCAAAAATGGAACAACTATTTTGCAAAAGAGTTTGGCAAATTTTCTTCTTCCAAGTTAAGCATATACCTAGCATATGATCCAGTCTACTTTTAGGTATTTTCACATAAAAGATTAAAATATTTTAAACCATACAAAGAATTTTCCCAGAACTTTTATACAAGCTTTATCTATAACAGGCTAAATTGGAAACAAGTTTCATGTTTATTGACATGCTAACAGTTAAACCAAAAAATAAAGAACTATTGACATATCCGGGAGGCGGGGGGCATCAGGAGTTTATCTTGTATAATTTATGTAATATTCCTTAAAATATACGATAATCTGTTATGACGGAAAACAGACCAGTGATTGCTTAGGGATGAGCACTGGCGAGATGTGAGGTGGAGAGTTAACAAAAGGCAAAAGAAATTCTGGAGGTGACATATGTTCTTTACCTTGACAAGGCGATGTTTGCATGGGTGTAGGGACTCAGCTTACCATCTGGGGAGGGGTGTGTGTGTGTGCGTGTGTGTGTGTGTGTGTGTGTGTGTGTGTGTGTGTGTGTGTGCGCGCTTCAGGGTGAGAAACAGAAATAGGAAACTTGTTGTTCAGAAGGCAAGGTTATTTTAGTAAGAACTTTTCTAAGTTGTGCCAAAAGCATTGACACAGTAGTCAAGGTCAGTCTTTGAGCTCTTACTGTAAGTGGCTCTGAAGCTCGCAATGTTTACACATTTCAAGGACTGGTCATAATATTGAATCATGTCTGTACTTTGCATGTAAATGTCCCTTGGTAATCATTTTCCTCCTGAAACCGGGTCCCTAATATTCATGGATTTTCAAATTTAGTTTTCCTGAATGAGAACATCCCCATCCTTTCCCATGAAAGGGCATCCTCTCATGTTCAGTTTTTAAAAATTGCCTGGTTATGGAACTAACCTGTAAAAGGATTCAGATTTTTCGGTCTTAGATTGAACTGAAATCTCATTGTGTTTCATTCACCCAAACAAATATATTGTTTTTCAGATGTTGTAAGCCATATACCTGAAGAAAATTTGCTTTCTGAAAGTAACTTTTAATTCTACTTGTAAATTCACTCTCAAAATCAAGCCACTTTCTTAATAATTCCATTTTTGGAAGTTCATGAAACCATTTATTGGAACAAGACCAGCATAGTTTAAAATGAATTAGAGTGGATTTTGTAACACATGCATATATCAAAATATCAAAATATACACTGTAAATATATACAGTTCCTATCGGTTGATTATACTTCAATTAAGTTTTTATAAAAGAAATAATTCAATAAAGAAAATATCAGATATTACATTCAGTAAAGAAACAAAGTTTAAAACGGAAAACAAGCTTCCCCAACCTTAGACAGTCCCACCCTGGACTTTTCCCTCCCTATGACTGTTGCCAAGTTACAAAACTGTCACAGCTTGACTCACCTCCTTTGTCCCGCTTCTGGAAATCCTCTTGCCCATCCACAAATTTTGTGCCGCTAAGTAGAGAAACCCCCTTAGCAACATGGATAAAACTGAGCCTTTCCTTTGTTCAGGGCTCAGCCTTTGCATACGAGTCCACTGAACCAGTGCATGCCTAAAATAAATCTTCCTGTTTCATCCATTGGTCTCTCCAGTGTCTTCCTGCAACATTTCCTAGGGGTTTTCCTGGGGCTGGAGACATATCTTACTGTCATTCTACGTGCAGGCCCAGACCCTGAGCTGAAGGAGACCCCAAGGCACCTGGTGTCACTGAGTAAGACTTAAACTAAGAGAGGGAACTCACTCTTCTATTGCCTGGTGTCCCTCTCTGTCAGCACAATGGAACCTGAGGGGATGCAGGACAATTCTGGAACAGTGTGTTACAGGACCACAGTAAAGCTTTGGGGCCAAAGGCAGGTCCTGTCCCATACAGACAGAAAGGGAGATTGATCACCTCCTCGGGTGTACTGAGTAATCTGACCTGGGCAGGTTCGGACAAAACCTATGCCCAAGTTGGGAAAAGGAACCAAAAATGGGAAGGTGTGAATGAGCAAAGTGAAATGTGTAGGGCCACAGGCCTCTTAGCTTAGATTATAAGCAAGGGTGGACCTCACAGGGACTGGAAGAGTGCCGCAGCAGCTGGCTGGGCTGGTGGTTCAGCAGGGTAGGAGTGGGGGGCCAAGAAATTTAGGACCAACTGTGCCTGCTGAGGTTGGATGGGTGAAACAGAGGTCGTCTTTTTATTTTAGAGAAAGTGTGGAGCCAGGTAGTATGGGGGTAAGTGAGAGCCTTGCACTCCCCCATGCCCAGCCTATCCTAACCCACATGCAACCCTATTACCAGTGCCACCCCACCAGGCCTGGCCCATGGCCAGACATGCATTATCTACTGAGGCTAGGAACTGGACTGTGGAGTTTGGCCCCCAAGGGTTGGAAATACTGTAGGGCGTGGGTGGGAAGTGGTGTACTAGGAGCGCTCAGAACCCAAGCATAGAGTTCCCCCACCAGAGCCCCCAAAGCCTGGCTGTGAGCTGCATGTTCCACTGTTCTACAGGGCAGGACAGAGAGGTTCAGGCTTGCTCCAAGGTCCCTTTTGCCCAGCTTTGGGAGCCCTGGGGGGTGCACTTACTTGGCATCACTAGCCTGGCATTGCTCACAAGCATCTAGAACCTGGGGCCTGAAGGACTGTTTTCGGGACCTTAGCCTATTTAAGAGTGAGAATTTGTAGCACTGCTGGTTTTGCAAAGATTGCTGGGCGCCTTTGGTAAAGAGAGAAGAACTGGAACCCATAACAAAGCTTGGGAGCTGGAGGAACACCTGGTTTGAGACACAGGAAGTAAATTCATAAAAGGGGGGTAGTCTAGTTGGCTTAAAGCAAAAGTCATTGAGAGAGTGATCTGCATTGTAACAGGTAAGAAGGTAAGATATGGGAGCACAAGCATCAAAACCCCACCTCATTAGAATGTATGTTAGCGACTAAACCTACCCTCAGCTCAAAAAATAAAATGTTAAATTAAAAGGTGCCAAAAAGATGTTCAAAATCCTCTGTTTCTTCAAAGACAAAAAGATCAAAGTGGGGCTCAACTCTTTCTCATGAGTAAAATTACCCTGGACAGTGGAAAAGTCAGGTTACAAATCCTAGCTAACCAACAAATTTATTTTTTTGAGTTCCAATTTAAGTTAATATTGTCAATTGATATGCTTAAAACATATTTGGGAATTATAAATTCTTAAACTACAATTATGAAGTTAACTTGCTCTTTGCTCTCTGCTGTGTTAAGATAAAAACTTGATTTTAATTAACTTGATTCAAACTTACTTAGAAGTCTATGGGCAACCAGATATTGGGGACTTGCCCTATTCCCTCATTTCCTATGAGGTACAGTGAAGGTTCAAATAAAAGACACATTATAATATGTTTTGGGGGAGCCCAGGAAAGTCAGAACTTCTAGAGAAGCTAAGACAAGGATGTCTCTGGACATCTAGTATTTACTGGTTTTCAGACAATTTTAGTGGACATGTGGGAAACTTAAGGGAAAATCTGAGGTAAAGGTGGGAAACTAGAAAGAACTGTGAAACAAAGGATCAAAGACATTCTAAGCCGTAAATCCTGTCAAGCAGAACTATTTTATCTCTAAGGTTGTTACTTTATTGCTCTGGAATGGGGAATGAAAGTCTGTGTGTCCTCAGGCTGTGGTGTTATTTTGTCTTCAGAGCACTGTGGTCAGCAACTTAACCCTTACATATCTGGTCCCTAACAGCCAGTCAAATTTAGAAGGTAACCATCTGAGACCAAAGAAAAAATGGTGGGGAAAGGACACTTTAAAATCCACGTGGGTGAAGCCAAACTTATTATGAAAAGTTTATAATAAGTGAGATGAAAACATGTTTAACAGATTATAAGAAATATAGTTATTATATGAAAGGATTTTGTATGATAAAAGTTTTGTCCTGCTGAAAGATAGAAATAATGACAAAACTGGAAAGCTCACAGATGTTGAAGATAAGCTTATGGAGTAGTTTACCAAGATAAATAAATATGTGTGTGTGTGTGTGTGTGTGTGTGTGTGTGTGTGTGTTTGCATATTGGATTATTAGAACTCAAGCTGTTCATTTTAAAACCTTCTTGTTGCTCAAAAGGACTAGGGGTCCTATAGTGTAAAACTCACCCCCAGAGGTTGAAAAACCTTTGTGAAGTTGACTGGTACTCTTTTGATGGTGGATGGCCAGCTGGAGGGACTATAAATAGGAGAACAATTGGGTGTGTACATCTGGTGGTGGCTGGGCACAGAGAACTGTTGGGGCATCTAGATCAATTTTCTTACATTGACTCAAGCCTTAACATAGACCAAACTTGACCTGGATGGCTACAGTCAAGTCTGGTGGCATATTATAAAATACTTGTGGTCCAAGCTGAGCCAAAAATAAAAGGGAAAGAGGAATCATCCCTGTGAGGAGCCTCAGGGACAAAGAGAAAGCAAAAAAGGTAAAGAAATAAAAACAAAAAAATACCTTTTCTACAAGGGTCACCAGAAGAGACAGAGATCCTTCCCAATCTATCTCCCTTTCCCAAGGCCAGCCCACAGGGATGACAGCAAGTCCCAGATGTCACCCAAGAGGGAAAGGTCAAAAGCATCACCACAGGAGGAAAGTGAAGAAGGCCCAAGTGATCAAACAAGCTGCCTCCGACTGGGCCATACAAGGGCTTTGTAGATCCCTCTTCGGGAAACTAAGGGGCCCATCTATTGTGATGTGGATGGCTAAACCCAGTAAGTATAGCGGAGCTCTATCTCTCAGTCCTTCTCTACCATTGACCTCATTAAATGGAATCCCTACACTCCTTTCTAGACAGAGAGGCCACAGGCCCTTATAAATTTGATGCACTCCATCTTTCAGACACACAACCCAATCTGGCCAGATTGCAGACAGCTTTTCCTGACACTGTTGGACACTGAGGAGCACCACAGAGTAACCCAAGCAGCCCTCCATTGGCTAGGGAACAATGCCCCAGGAAGCACAATGAATGTTCAAATGTGTGCCCCAAGGAAGACCACCACTGGGACTCACATGATGAAGCTCAGTTACGACACTTGCACAGGTACTGAGAGATTCTCTTACAAGATTTAAAGGTGGGTGGAAAGTGAGCACTCAATAGGAGAAGGATCTCAGAAATACTCCAGAGAACTGGCAAAAGTCCTAGCCAGTTTTATGAGGTGCTCTGTGAGGCATTCCTGTTCTACGCTCCATTCAATCTCGAGGCTGCTGAGAATCAATGCATAGTAAATGCAGCCTTTGTGAGACATGCTCAGGAAGACATCAGGTGAAAACTACAGAAACTAGAGGGTTTTGCTGGCATGAGTGAAAGCCAGGTTTTAAAGGTAGCCACCATGATGCATATTAATCATGACCAAGAGGCCAAATGGGAAGCCAATCAGATTCAACAAGAAAGTGAGTCTATTGGCAGCAGTGCTCATGGAGAGAAGAACAACTGTTGCAAAAGAGTGGGGATGTGTGTGCAATTGAAAGAGGGTCCAAACTGGGCAGGAGCCTGAAAAACAGCCAAAACTGATAAGGGTCAATTTGCATAATGCAAAAAGAAAGGACAGCTACGTTAGACCATATTCGTAAGTGAAATAAACCAGACTCACATGTGCAAACAGCATATTGTCTCCCTGGTGTAAGAAACTGGAATAGTAAATAAAGTCTAAAACGTACAGTACATTTTGTGAAATGGGAAAATTTGTTCAAAAGGAAACAGGAACTAAGATTGGTGAAAGGGGAAAGTACAATAGGGAAGAGAAAAAATGAAAGTCAGTTATGCTATTAGTATCACTTAGCTCCTTAAAAAGGAAAGTTTATGCTAATATTGATTGGAGAAGTTTTTATGCCCATATCTTGTACTCTGAGCAACTTCTTTAAAGATAACAACATGTAGTGTATTAACTATCATTATTCTCCTATTATTTTGTTATGAAATTTTGTTTTACCTTGTCTCCATACAAATAAAACAGGGACACCGAAAATAAATGAATGCCCAGAAAGTGATGGAGGAGATCATGAAAATTATAAAACCAGAAGACTACTTGCTAAATGCTACTGCCCCCAGGGGGAGTCAGGTGCTGACCTCACTGGACTGGCAGGAACCAAAGGTTATGACAACTAGGCAAGACCAGACTCATCTCCTTAAGCCTCCAGGAGCCTATGGTCACCGTGAAACTAGGGAACAAATTGATGGACTTTATGGTAGATAGTGGGGCTGAACATTTGGCGATGACACAGCCCATTGGGCCATTATCTAAAAAGCATGTGATTATTATTGGACTTACTGGCGTCCCAGAAAAGGGGTCATTTTGCCAGCCTAAAATGTATGTCATAAGGGAAGAAGAGGTCCAACATGAATTCTATATCTTCTAAATTGCCCAGTTCCCTTGCTAGGAAGAGGCCTGCTCCAAAAACTACAGACCCAAATTGCCTCTGGGCCACAGGGAAATGTGACTCAAAGTCTGGCTCATCCAGGGGCCATAATGTTAACCCTTACCACCCCACAAACTGAAGAATGGAGACTACTAAGTATGTCACTGAAACTGAGAAGGATGACATATATGGGCTGACACCTAAGGTTCTTGGGGTATGGGTTCAAGATGACCCACCTGGGTGGCTTTGAATCAAACACCAGTGATAGAAACTAAACCTGGGGGCAATTCTGGTTCAAATCTGGCAATACCCTCTCCCCTGGGAAGCCATTTAAGGCCATCTAAAATGGCTCTTAGAACTGGAATCCTGGCTAGATACTAGTCATCTTGGAACACCCCACTTTTGCCAGTACACAGACTAGGAACTAATGAATATAGACCAGTACAGGACTTGAGTGCTATAAATCAGGCCACTGAACCCACTCGCCCAATGATGCCAAAACCATACACGCTGATGGGACGCATTTCAGAAAATGCTTCCTGGTTTACTTGCTTGGACTTGAACGATGCCTTTTTGTGTCTCCACCTGTACAAGTCAGTCAATCAATCTTTATATTTCAATGGAAGTATCCTTTCATGAGCATGAAGGAAGAACTCACTTGAACTAGGCTTCCCCAAGGTTTAAAAAACTCTCCTAGAATCTTTGGAGAGGTGTTGACTACTGGCCTCAAAGCCTTCATCACACCAGAAGACAACTGCTCCCTTGCTATGATATATAGATGACCTCCTTTTGGCAACCCAAAGCCATGAAAGTTGCTACCAAGGAACTGAAGACCTCCTTCATCTACTTTGGAAGACTGGATATAATGTGTCCAAGAAAAGGTACAGATCTGCTAACAAAAGTTCAGGTATTTGGGCTTCCTAGTGACACAAGAAGAACATGAACTGGGCATTGAACAGAAGCAGGCTGTTTGTGCTCTCCCAATCCCAACCACCTGACACCAGGTAAGAGAGTTTTGGGGGCAGCAGGATTATGTTATATCTGGATCCCAAATATTTCACTATTGGCTAAGCTCCTATATGAAGCCACTAACTGGGGGAAAAGAAGCCCCTCCTCTGGGAAGCTGACCAGGAAAGAGCATTTAAACAAATCAAAGAAGCCCTGACTCAGGCCCCAGCCTTGGACTGCCAGATATAACCAAGCTTTTCTTCCTATATGCCCATGAGTAGAAGGAAATGGCCATGGGAGTCCTAACTCAGGTCATTCTTGCCATTGCCTCACGGCATACTTGTCAAAGTGGTACTAGGATGGCCTTCATCCTTTAGGGCACTTCCTGCCACCATGTTGCTCATGCAGGAGGCTGATAAACTGACTTTGGGACAATGACTATTTGATTACCACAGTCAGTTATAACTTCAATGGACCAGACAGGGCACCATTGTTTATCAAATCTGAGCATGACTTGGTATCGGGGCTCCTATTTGAAAATCCTCACATAACTCTAAAGGCAGTAAACATTCTTAATCCCACTTCTTTGCTCCTCGTCAAAATGACAGCCCTCCACTTCATGACTGTGTGAACTGTAGATGTATTTTTTTTTTTTTGGTACCAGGGATCAAACTCAGGACCTTGTGCCTGCCAGGCAGGTGGTTATTCCACTAAGCTATATCCCCAGCCCTGTAGATGTAGTACTGTTGAGTCAGGGAGATCTCACAGAACATTTCCTCAGAGACCCATATGTTGAGTACTTCAGAGATGGAGGTAGTTTTATACTAGAAAATGTCTGCCAGGTAGGAAATGCAATGGTGACATTAGATTCTGTGATAGAATCTCAGCTCCTGCCTACCACAACCTCAGCACAAAAGGCAAAGCTAATACCTTGACAAGGGCTGTTTTCTAGCAAAAGACAAAAAACCTAACATCTAGACTGATTCCAAAGATGCCTTTGCTACTTTACATGTTCATGGAGCTATAGTATATAAAAAGAGAGACCTCCTAAATGCTGGAGTAAAAGCAAGAAAGGACAAAAAAGAAATTTTACAGCTCCTTGATGTTGTATGGGCCCAAAAGAAAGTGGCTGTTATACACTGCAGGAGACACCAATGAACTGAAACACTGGAAGTCAGAGAAAACCAACAGGCAGACAGGGAAGCAAAATAGGCTGCTATAACAGCCCTACAACCTGAAAATGGGCCCTGGTCATGTTTCTCTTCCAAGAGCTTTCATCTCCTGGAGACCTTTAGACTTCAAATGGCAAAGCTTGGTTTGCCTGACAATCTGGGAATTATATCAAGGGAGGATGGTGGAAATTTTCTGATGGTAGACTGACCATCCCTGAAATTATGGCTCCCAAGTTTTTAAAGCAATTCCTTCAAGGGTCTCACATGAGAAAGACAACACTAAACACATTAGTAGGTCATCATTTCTATGTGTCTTGGTTCATGCCATCACCTGAGCTATTTGTGAGAAATGCTTAACCTGTACTCAAAATATCCCCAAATAAGAGTCCATCCAGCTTCTGAATATTCAAGAAATGTGTGCTGGCCCTTGTAAAAGCTTACTTATGACTCCACTGAACTCCCTCGAGTGAGAGGTTATCAGCAGATGTTGATGTTTGCAACTTTTCACGATGGGTTGAGGCTTTTTCCACCTGAACAGAAAAGGCCTCTGTCACAAGAGGTGACAAAGGTACTATTAATAAACATTATCCTAAGAGTCAGACTGCCCTTGGCCTTGGAGTCAGACAATAGACTGGTGTTGATAGCCAAGATCGTCCAGGGACTCATATGATATTAAAAATAAAATGGAAATTGGCCACATTACTCAGGAAAAGTAGAGATGCTCAAACAACTGCTGAAAAGTGTTGCCAAGAAACCCACTTGAGATGGGATCAGGTCCTGCCCATTGTCCTCTTCTGAGTTAGGTTCATGCCCACGAAATAAACGAGGTACTTCCCTTATGAAATCTTGTTTGGCTGGCCACCCAATCATAGGATGGCCCAATCATAGGTCAACTCAAGGGTAATCTCTACAAACTAGAAGAACTGACCCTAAAAAGACAGATGTAAGTTTTGGGGATAAACACTCAGAATATCTGTGACTGGGTGCAAAAGAAAATGCCTATAAGTCTGACAGACCCAATACACCAGTTCAGTCTAACTAATTGTTGCCTAAAGATCCATGACAATGGAAAGGTTATCAAAGATGTTACTACCAGAATTCAAAAATTGGCCCAGGTCCCAGACCACAAATGGAAGGGATAGTCACTAGATTCTCTCTTTAGAGTGCTCCATCCTTTGGAGGATTGAAGACCTTGATGGAAGTGGTCTGCCTATCTTGGGAGTTTGTCTCCTTCTCCCTCCTTGTCTCTTACCTCTGTCAAAAACATGCAGTTGGCCATAGAAACCCTGGCAGATAGATATACCACTACTCTACTAATGGCTCTAACCAAGTACCTACGTTTGCCTAATAAGGAGACACTTCCCTAAAGCAAAGTAAACAATAATCATGGTGATAATGGTGATGTTCTCTATTGAAACTCATTTACAGGAAATATAAAAGGGGGGGATGAAGCAAAATTTGCAAAGGAAAATAAGCTTCTCCCAACCTTCAGCAGTTCCCTCCTAGACTTTCCCTTTCTCACAGCTGTTGCTTAGTTACAAAATTGTCACAGCTTGACTAACTGCCTTTGTTCTGCTTCTATAAACCCACTTCCCCACCCACAAGTTTCGTGCCTGTAAGTAGACCAACCCCCTCAGCAACATGTATAAAACTGGGCCTTTCCTTTGTTCAGGGCTCAGTTTTGGAACATGAGTCCACTGAGCTAGTGCACAACTAAAATAAATCCTCCTGTTTCATCCACTGGTCTCTCTGGGCTCTTAAAATCCTGCAACATTCCCAGTAGTATTTCATAACTTTGTTTCATATATTCATGTTAAATGTGTGGGCTTATACTGGGTGTGAAGTCAAAATATTTAAAAGGTAGTGTTCCAATGCACTTTCTGGAACTTTCTAATGACCTTGTTCCTGAGGCTCTTGGTGAAGCCGAGGTTCAGTCTCTCTGATGTACTTGCCTGAGGTTTAGGAGGTGTGATGATCAATTTTATGTGCCCAGATGTTCAGTCAAACATTACTTGGGTGATGAGATTAGATTCTGTGATAGAAGCTCAGCTCCTGCCTACCACAACCTCAGCACAAAAGGCAAAGCTAATACCCTTGACAAGGGCCGTTTCCTAGCAAAAGACAAAAAAGCTAACATCTAGACTGATTCCAAATATGCCTTTGCTACTTTACATGTTCATGGAGCTATAGTATGTAAAGAGAGAAACCTCCTAATTGCTAAAGTAAAAGAAAGTGAGAGCAGGGAGACTATTTTTGGGTGATATGAACATTTTAATGGGTGGGCGGTAAAGCAGAATTGCCCTACCTAGCATGGCTAGACCTCATCCAGTTAGTGGAAAGGCTGATTAGAACAAAAAGGCTGACCCTCTCCTGAGTAAGGGAGAATTCCTCCTACCTGACTGTCTTGGAACTGGGACAGTGATTTCCTTCTTGCCTTTAGACTCAGGCTGAAGCATCAGTAGCTCCTGGTTTTGACACTGCTAGGCTTCAGACAGAAGCTTTGCCTCTGCTCTTCTAGGTCTCTAGCCTGTCAACTCACAGTGCAAATCTTGGAGCTTGTCAGCCTCTGTGATGGTGGGAGTCAACTCCTTATAACAAATTTCTTTCCATATAGACCTGCAGCTGATTGGTCCTATTTCTCTGACAGCACTCTATTGCTTATATTTCTTTTTCTGGCAAATAATATGGTAAGCAGAATTCTAAAAATAGTCTGTAAGGTTCCACATTCTAATCCCTGAGCGTGTGAATATAAAGAGATGTCACCTCTGATTATGTTACCATATGGCACAGCTAATCTTAAACTAGAGAGATGATGGGAGTATTGATCTCATCACATGAGCCCACTGAAAAGCAGGGTGTTTTCTCTGGCCGGAGGCCATGAGAACCCAGTGAGGTCAATGCTGGGCTTTGGGGTGGACTCTGCCTGAGAGCTCACAGCCAGCTGCAATGGGAGAAACTTTAAGCTCACAGAAGGGACTATAGGTGGCCTCTAGAAGTAGAATAGGGCTTTATAATAATCCAGAAACGCTCACAGCTTACAGCAGGATGGAAGTGGTGGGGATAGGGAGGAGAGCTATGATTCCATATATAGCTTGGAGGAGGATAGGATTGACTGGTAAACTGAATGTGGAATATGAGAAGATAAAAAAGGAAATAAAAACTGACAAGACTTTTTGTTTCTTTGAGACAGGATTTTACTATGTATTTCAGCCAGCCTTGAGCTCACTTTGATCCTCCTGCCTCTGCCTCCTGAGTGCAGGGACTACAGGCATGCACCATCATGCCTTGCACACAACAGGGTTTTTGCCTGAGCCAGAAGATGGAGGTCATTTCCATTTACTGCTGGAGGTCAAGGGAAGAGTGGGTTTTAGGAAAAATATTAGGAGTTGGTTTTAAATATGTGATTTTGAGATAATCAAGTTCCATTTTGAGTAGGCACTTGGCTGTAGGAGACTGGAGTTTAGGGAATGGAGCTCAGAAGGAAGTCATCTGTGGTTTATTTGGTGTTTACAGAAAATTGGGTTCGAAATTGGATGAGATTCCCTAAGAAGTGAAAGCAGTAGATGTGGAAGAGAAGCCTGGCTCTGGGGGCTCCAGCTGCTAGTTTTGTCAGATAAAGAGGGAACCATAAAGGAAACTTGTAGGCAAAATTGAAGGAAAGGAGAAAGAGGACTCTCAGGAGCATATTGGTTCCTGAAGTCAAGTGAAGAATGTGTTCTAAAGAGAGGGGGATAAAAATGATCAGACCAGAGACAGAGGGATTGGGAAGTGTTGGAAGCCTGCAGGGAAAGAAGCTGTGATGGTCACCTGTGTGCTTGAGTGAGTGGCCTAGTAACCTCACGAAGGTCAGTCGACTTGAAGTAACTATTGTTTTCTTCCATCGCGCCACCGTGTTGATACAGGTGAGTTAAATTCATCTTCTTACAGCGTATCCCCCCCATCCCCAACAAGGCTGTTCCTTCTGCCTGGAATGCTCTGTCCAACTTGTTTACTCATTGGCCAACTTCAGGTTCACTTCATGACATTTGGGACTGGGCTCAGCTGCTACACAAGGAGGGGAGCTCTTGTCCCTGGTGCGCATAAGAGAAATGCTCTTCTCCTCAGTGGCAGGGTCAGTGGGACCCTGAACCTGAAATACGGCCTATGGAATCTGGGTAAATTATGCTCCTTTCTATGGAGTTTGCTTTGATGATAAAAAGTGTTCACACATCTGGAAGAATTTTATAAATACAAATGCAGTGCACAATGTAAGATGTTATTTTTTATAGCACTATGCCAAGATCAGGAAAATGTGTTAAATTTGTACATTTTACTAGAGCACAGGCAATATGACAAAGGAAGAGGAGGAGGGGTTAAGGATGAATAGGAAGATTTTAGCTATAATCTTCTTGTTGGGCCTTTCTACTGTGAAGAGTCTCTATGGAAGATTTTATCACAGATCTTTCAGTTACAGCATGTTCAGAGCCTCGCATTGTCCCTGAGCCAAGAGCCCTGATGTGACCTACTTTTTAAGCCAGGTGGTGTCATAGACAAGACAGAAAAAAGTATCAGCAATTCTTAAAAAGGGATTAGGCATTAACCAGGCAAAGTTGAGGTTGGAAGGAAATAGGATGGTCTAGGATTGGAGGGCAGGGAAGGGAGAGAGTATAAGAGGCAGGTATAAATCAATGCATGAAGTTGAGTCCATGCCACAAATAACCTCAAATTCAAAAGTTTTCCTGAACTCTCTTTTTAAAATTTCTTTATTTTAATACAAGATATCACTAATCTGTTTTGTTACCAGAAAGGTAGGAGGTTTCTTTAATTTCTTCTGTTTCTGCAACTAGTAATTAATTTCTGTTGATTCTGCTGCATCAATATTTCTTGCTTGTATCTCCTCCTTCCATCTTGGCTCAGTATCAGCGCCATGATCTCTTAATTGACCTCACATCCGTGCCCTTTCTTGAGTGATCTTTCTAACATGCATAATTGCCCAGCTAAAACCTGGATGTTCAAGTATAATAGGAAAGACCTTTGTCATACAACCTCTGTCCCCACTTTTCTTCTTTAATTTTCTCAAAGATGGAGACAGCAGTGATCCTCAGCATATTGACTCTCTATTTTAATCTCTAATCAACAGTGTTAGGTTACCTTACCTGCCACGCTTGGAGTTACAGGTTTAAATGCACTTTTGTTTTATTTGTCAGCCTAGGGCACTGCTATTGACCTTTTATTACCATCACCCCATCTCTAATCTCTCAGGAAATCCTTCCAGTCATCTAGAATATCTCCTGATTGCACTCACTTACTCCCTGTCTTTTCCCTGACTAAATCTCCACATTCACTTTTGTTGACACCTCTTGTACTTTTGTGGTTCTCCATAGGATTTACTATCTCTGAGAACAGAAAGTACTCATTTTCCTAATTTCTAGTACCTCTTACAGTTTCAGAAAGAGTGAGTGCTCCATTCACGGATGCTAAATTAGTAGATGAAGGAAAAGGACACAAAGACAGAATCCATAGCTAAAGACTTGATGCTTTTGAATTCAACTAACAGGTCTTTTAAGGCAGTTGTAAAAGAAATTACTGTATTCCAAAAGCCATAAATGAGACAGAAAGTTCTTGCAGAAACCTGAAAAGCAGTTAAAACAGATTTTTGGAGGGGATTAGACTGTGGTGGTTCCAGCACTCTGAGTTCCTGAATAAGCAAACTAAAACTCAGCTCAGGATCAAAACACGTACAAAACTCCAGCTTGACCAATCACTGGCAGCCAACAAAGCAGTAGATATAAAGCAGAAACTTTCCACTAGAGTAATTCTAATAAGGCTCTAGCTCCATTTTAACCCAGAAGTGCCTGGCTTTCACTCTCACTTTATAAGAGCCCCCACTCCTGCTCCTCCTCTGGCAGAGCCCTGAGCTGCTCCTGGTTGGAACTGCTAGCCATGTAATGGGGAAGACACAGGAAGAATGGGGGTGAAGCGCTGTCCCACACCAGAGGAGGCACCAGGGAAAGGGTTAGAATTCCAGTTAGAGAAATGGAATCTCAAATCCATTGTCTCACTCATGTGTTTCTTTATGTGTGCCCTACGAAAGCTGCTCTTTTTTCTAACTAGTTCTTGCTGTTTAAAATATTATTCAATGAAAGTCAATCTCTTTATTATTCTAGTTCTCCAGTATCCTTTCCCAAGGTAATTAATTATTGTTATCAGTTTCTAGCCTTTTCTCTAAAAACCCCGTAAGTACACAAATGCATTTTAGATGGTAGGTAGCTAGCTAGAGAAGGGGAAGGTTCTCATAAGATGAATGCAGAAGCAAGATACAAACACACACACACACACACACACACACACACACACACACACACACATGCATATGTATCTAGATTAAAATTTAATATGTATCTATATAATAGATACATATTTTTAAAAATATAGTTGGTAGCATTCTATCAAGTGTTCTCTATTTTAGTTCATAGAAACATTATTATTTTATTGTGGTATGAGCACATGAGATCTATCTTCTTAAATTTTTAAGGTCATACACAGTAAGACATTATTTTTTAAACTACTACATAATATATCTACTATAACTGCATGGCATTTGTTTAGCCACTTCCATAGTGATGAATATTTAATTCCTTTTCAGTCTATTGCTATTTTAAGCAATGCTGAAGTGAAAATCCCTGTGCATATGTGACCAGTCAGAGTCCAGCAGAAGCAGATGGTATATCCAAAGCTTAACTGAAGAGTTAAATAATGGAAGGGCTATTTACACAGGTGCCTGCAGGATTAATGGAACCAATGACAAAGTTAAACCTTCAGGAACTAGCCACACTGAGAAGCTTTCCTGAGCCCTTTGAACAGAGGGTCAGGGGAGGGAACAGTGTTACTAGAAACTGGTGAGACCACAGCCACAAGACAGAGGCCACCCATCTGGAGCTGTGGCCACAGAGTGAGGAGGGAAACCACCACCAAAATCGCAGCCATCAGTCTTCTCTCATTCCCTGATTTCCTTCTCCATCACTGTTACAGGTGGAAGCCAGAAGAGGAGGAGGAGGTCAAAGTGATGAAGTCATGAAAGTCTCCAAGACAAAGCACAGACAGAGCTGGACTGAAAACGTATTTAGGTAAGAAGAGACTGATCAGTCTAATACGTCACAAATATGCTATACATCTGCTGGAAACTCCAAGAAATGGAATCTTGGTGTCAGTAGGAAGAAAAGAGCTAACTAAACATCCCCTTAATATCTATTCTCCTGCTCTGACAAGGTATACTGTACAATGCTTCCTCTTTGATAAAGCCAGGCAGAATTAAGACTACATTTCCCAGCCTCCCTTGTATTCAAAGTGACGTCAGAGGAAGTGTGACATGACAGCTTCTGTGGAACTTCTCTGAGGACAACTGACTTGTATTTTCTTATCCCTCATGGTTTATTCCTTCCTGTGGTTAACAGCCTGCCTAGGACTGCACCATTTGCATGATGAGTTGTGAGCTGGAAGGAGCCAGGTTGCTGAGGATTTCATGAACTAAAAGCCACCCTTCCAGTCTTGAACTACATACCTCTAAATATTTGAAGAAAAATTAACTTTTAATTCATTTAAGTCATAATTATTTTCTTTTCTGTGTTGTGCAGCTGAACCTAATCTTAACAAACATAGCAGGTATAAACATTTTCAATTTGAATGGAAGTTGTCAAGCTTGTGATTAATTTTTAACATTTAAATTCCATAATGGATAAGTACAAGTGGTACATATTTAAGGTATAAAACAGTAATTTGCTATACATATACATTGTATACTGATTGCCACGGTCAAATTAATGAACATATCTATCTATCGGCACCCACATCAGTTCGTGCTTTTGTATATATGTATGTGCACTGTGATGGTTTAAGCTGAATGTTTTAGACTCTTTAAGGTTTGAGTCACAGCTTCTTAGTTCATAGAAATGTGATCTTGGATAAGTTTTTGATCTTTTTGTTCTTCAGCTTTGACATAATTGAAACTACTTCATGTAGTTATTGTGAGATGTAAATGAATTCAGGTACCTGAAATGCAGATAGATGATAGATAGAAAGACAGACAGATCAATGTATATTCAACAGAGCAAATAACATAGCAAATCTTAGCTATTACTGTTATTATTGCTGTTACCATTTTAATTGTTCCCCAATGAAGAGATACTAATGAATCTGTTCAGTGTCTACAAGTGTTTGCTCTGACCCCCATCATTTCTGAGTATTAGCAAAGATTTTCTTTTTTGGTCTAGTAGATGAACAATGGTGTTGCATTTTTATTTAGGTTACTTTCTAAAGTTATCACGTTGATCATCTTTCCATGTTATTGAATCCACTTATATCTCTTTTCTATTGAATTTCCTATGTGTGCCCTCTAGTCTCAAGCTGGGTCTTTTGTTTCATTTATTGTGTTACAGATGTTAACCTTTTGTCTGCTATGGGTAATACAAGTATTTTCCCAAATTTTCGTTTGCCTTTTGATTTTATTTTTTCTATACATACATTTAGAATTTTAATATAGTGAAAATAATCCTTCTTTCCTGTTTTTGTTACTTTTCTCATTGCTGAGACAAAATACCTGCCATTCAGCGTTAAAGGAGGAAAGGGTTATTTAGCTCACAGCTTGTAGAGGGTTCAGTCCATAGTCAGTTGGCTCCAAGGCAGGGTGGTGTGGTAGACAGAAATCACAGAGGAGAAACAGTTCATGGCAGACAGAAGGCAGCAAACTGACAAGGGATGACCACAGCTCTTTCTATCCCTTATGTTTTATTCAGGCTGCCTAGGGCAGGCAGCACTCACACCCTTAGTCCTAGTGCCCTTGATCCTACATTGCACCATGAACTAATTCCAGCATCACACACCCTATATCTACCCACCTCTGACAAAACCCCACCTGTGACTGCATGAAGGTTTGGGGGAACATCTAAACACAAGACATAGCATTTCCCATCATAACATTCGAGCTTAATGTCTCCTTAGAAAGAATGTTCTTATCCTATATGATAAAAATACTTCCCTCTTGTATTCTCCTAGGAATGTATAGATTTATTTATATAAAAACTTTCTTCCTGGAATTTAACTTGGGGTATGCATGGAGGAACAAATCGAAGTATTTCTGCAAACTCAGTTGAAGGGTTGACAAAAATGAGACCTCCAGCACAAAAATCCCACAGAAGGTTTAGTTTACTACCACCAGCACAATAACGTTTTAAACAAAGTATGTGAGGAGTCATCATCAGCTTGCAAATGCTTGATGAGTCTGCCTCCTCAGCTTTTTCTGCTTCATGGAAAACACATGGATTGCATCTGATAGCATTTTGCATTTCTGGGTAAGGTCCTGCCAGGTCTAGCATAACTATTTTTCCAGGCTGCAGAACTGTTTATCAGCGTCACGTCACTGGGCTCTCACTTGCAGGTAATAGACACAATTTTTCCCCTGCCTCTAAGGACATTTTGCTCTGTTCCCAAGTGGGGCGGTAATGCCATGGAATTTCATACCTGTGCCAAAGATGGCTTATCTGTGGACATATATAGTAAGGGACTGCCTGTGTGTCACAACCAAAGAGGGACTGAGCCCCACAGGCCAGCCAGGACTTACCACCTGGCTCCTTCTCTGTTTTTTCCAGGTGGTTTGTCAGTTATTACAACTTGTAATTTATCACAAGCCCTGGAGGAAAATTATCTGGCTTTGGACCATTCTGCTACTTTTGAGCTATGGGGCCAAGAGCTGATCTGATTTTGGCTTTTTGTGCTTTGACTTCTCAAAGCACAAAAAGTGGGGATCCTAATATAATATGAGAAGCCAGTGAGTAAGTAATATAAAATGCTTAAAAATTACCTGGCAGTAAGTGTTTTTATATACTAAAAAGCCCTCATCCCAATCCAGAATGTAAAATGATTCTTCTATGTGTCTCTTCTCCTAGGGCTTACAAAGTAAAAATTCCTAACAAGCTTTATACCAATTAAAAATGTACAACATTATAACAAAAACTAAAACATTTATGGAAAAAGTGTTATAATGTTATGAATAGTACCATTATCATTTGAGCAATGCATTTGCTTTATTTATTTTTTAGGATTCTTTTTTTATTTTAAAAGTAAAAGAACAAGAGCATATTAACAAACAGCCATTTACAAAGTAGCACAAGAATAGTACAAGCAAAACGAAATTACAGACAAGGTGACAGGGAATTAACAATGGTTGTTGTATTACATATTAATAACTTCAAAGTGGCTACTCAGGAAAACAAATACAGACATGCAAGGCTGATCAAACAACTAATCATTAGCTGTTCCTTACAATAAAGTGACAGAAGTCAGTAGTACAACTACGTTAGCTATCTTGCATATACGTACATACGTACTTTCTTCCTTTTCTCTTTCCCCTCATACCAGATTCTCTTTACTTTTGAGCAGTTTCCTTTCATTACACAATGTTTATCATACCTCCTAATTTATATTCACACTTTCAAGTTCTTACACTAGTGATACAATATGTTGCTTACACATGTGCATCTGATTTATTTCACTTATGAGTTAGGTCTCTAGTTGTGACCATTTACCTATAAAAGCCTCAAGTTTATCTTTCTTTATAGCTGAGTAATATTCCTTTATATAAAAATGCCACAATTTTTAATCCAATCTTCAGTGGGTGGGCGTTTGGGTTGCTTCCATGATTTAGCTATTACAAATTGCACTACTATAAACATGGGTGCACATATATCACTATGACATGATGTTTTCAGATCTTTGGGGAAAATACCCAGAAGGGGAATAGGTGGGTTTTATGGGACCTGTACACCTAGTTTGCTGAGGAATCTCCAAACTGATCTCCAAGTGGTTTCACCAGTCTGCATTCCCACCAGCAGTAGAGTTCCTATTTCTCCACAGCCTTGTCAGCATTTGTTATTGATTGATTTCTTAATGCTAGCCATTCTTACTGCGGTGAGATGAAATCTCATTGTTGTTTTAATTTGCATTTCTTGAATGACTAATGATGTTCAACACTTTCTCCTGTATTTATTTGCCATTTGTATTTCTTTATCTGAGAAGTGTATATTCATTTCAGATGCCCATTTTAGTATTGGATCTTTGAATTTGGGGAGGTTGATGTTTTTTAATTCTTTATATGTTCTAGATAGAAGACCATTGTCCAAGGGACAGCCAGCTAAGATTTTTTTCAATTTGTGGGTTTTCTTTTTACTCTGCTGGTGATTTATTTAGATGTGCAAAAACTTTTCAGTAAGATGAGGTCCCAGTTGTTGATTCTTTGAACCATTTCCCTTGCGGTTTGAGTTTTGTTCATGAACTCTCTGCCTACCCCTATGTCTTTAAGATTTTTACCTACTTTCTCTTCAAATAGATTTAGTGTTTCTGTTTTAATATTGAGATCTGTGATCCATTTTGACTTCAGTTTGGTGCTTGGTGATAGACGGGTCTGTTTTCAATCTTTGACAAGTGGCAAACCAATTTTTCCAGCACCATTTATTAAAGAGGCTTTCTTCCAGTGAGCTTGTTTGGCCCCTTTCTCAAAGATTAGGTGGCTAAGTGTGTTTGTGGATGTGGCTGCATCTTCCAGTCTGTTCCATTGATCCTCAGGTCTGTTTTTTAGCCAGTACCAGGTTGATTCTATTACAGTAGCTTTGTAGTACAATTTCAGGTCAGGGATTGTGATTCCACCTGACTTGTCCTTGTTGCCCAGGATTGCTTTTGCTATTCTGGATCTCTTCTGGTTCCAGATGAATTCAAGGCATATTTTCTCTAGATCTGTGAGGTATGCTAATGGTAGCTTAATGGGAATTGCATTGAATCTGTACAACAGTTTTGATAGTATGGCCATTTTCACAATGTTAGTTCTCCCTAACCATGAGCAGGGTATGTTTTTCCATTTATTGAAATCCTCTTTGATCTACTTTTTCAGAGTACTCTAGTTTTCACTGAATAAATCTTTCACATTCTTTGTCAGATTGATTCCTAACTATTTCAATTTCTTGGTTGCTATTGTAAAAGGTATGGTTTCCTCAATTTCTCTCTCAGTCTGTTTGTTGTTCGTGTATAGGAATGCTATTGATTTTTGGGTGTTGACTTTGTATCCGGCTACTCTGCTGAATATTTCAATTAATTCCAGGAGTTTCCTTGTGGAGTTTTTGGGGTCCTCCATGTATAGTATCATGTCATCTGCAAATAATGGTAGTTTAACTTCTTCCTTTCCTATCCTTATTCCTTTTATTTCTCTCTCTTGTCTGATTGCTCTGGCTAGTGCTTCCAGAACTATGTTGAACAAGAGTGGTGACAATGGACATCCTTGTCTTGTTCCTGACTTTAAAGTGAAAGTTTTCAGTTTATGTCCATTTAGTATGATGTTGGCTGTTGGTTTGTCATAGATGGCTTTGATCAGATTGAGGTAGAGGCCATCTATTCCTATTTTGTCTAAGGTTTTTAACATGAATGCATGTTGGACTTTATCGAAAGCCTTTTCTGCATCTATTGAGATGATAATGTGCTTTTGTCTTTGACTGTATTAATATAATGTATTACATTTATAATGCTTTGCAAATATTGAACCATCCCTGCATTCCTGGATTGAATCCTACCTGGTCGTGGTGTGTATAATATTCCTTATGATTCGCTGTAATCTATTTGCCAGTATTTTGTTGAGTATCTTTGCATCTATGTTCATTAGAGAGATTGGCCTGTAGTTCTCTTTCTTGGTTGGGTCCCTCTCTGGTTTTGGTATCAGTATAATACTTGCCTCCAGAAATGTGTTAGGGAGAGTTGCTTCCTTTTTGATTTCATTGAAGAGTTTGAGGAGTGTTGGCATTAGATCTTCTCTAAATGTTTTATAGAATTCTGCTGTGAATCCATCAGGGCCTGGGCTTTTCTTTGTTGGTAAGTTTTTAATAACGTTTTCAATCTCATTAATTGATATTGGGTTGTTCAGGAATTTTATGTCTTCCTGATTCAATTTTGGTAATTTGTACCTTTCTAGGAATCTGTCCATTTCTTCTGTATTTTCTATCCTATGGAAATACAGATTTTCAAAGTAGGCATTAACGATCTTTTGGATTTCTGTGGGGTCTGTAGTGACTTCATCCTTTTAATTCCTTATTGCAAGAATTTGAGATCTTTCCCTTCTTTTTTTGATAAGGTTGGCTAGGGGTTTATCAATTTTATTTATTCTTTCGAAGAACCAACTCTTTGATTCACTAATTTTTTGTAGAATTTTCTTCATCTCAATTGCATTAATTTCTGCCCTGAGTTTTATAATCTCCCTTCTTTCGGCTCTTGGTTTGGCTTGTTGCTCTTTTTCTAAGAGTTTGAGGTGTAGCATTAGGCTTTTTATTTGCTCTCTTTCTGTGTCCTTTGTATATGAGTTCATTTCTATAAATTTCCCTCTGAGGACTGCTTTCATTGCATCCCACAGATTCCGGAAGGTTGTACTTGCGTTTTCATTTATTTGTAGATAATTTTTAATTTCTTCTTTAACTTCTTGTGTGACCCATTGGTTATTCAGGAGGTTGTTGTCTAATTTCCAAGTGTTTATGTGGTTTTTGGAGTTCTCTTTGTCATTAATTTCCAATTTCATTGCACTGTGGTCCGATAATATGCATGGGATAATTTCAATTCTTTTGCATTTAGGTAGATATGCTCTATGGGCTAGAATGTGATCTATTTTAGAGAAAGACCCATGTGCAGCTGAGAAAAATGTGTATTCTGAAGCTGTGGGGTGGAACACTCTGTATACGTCTACTAAGTCCATTTGTTCACACTTTTGGTTCAGGTCTGTTATTTCTTTGCTGAGTTTCTGTCCAGGTGACCTGTCTATTTGCGTCAGAGGGGTGTTTTGGTCCCCTATTACAATAGTGTTATTAGTTATTTGATTTTTCACGTCTGTTAAGATTTGACTTATAAAGTTAGATGCTCCATTGTTTGGTGCATAAATGTTTAGGATTGTTACCTCTTCCTCTTGCAGCTTTCCCCTAGCTAGTATGTAATCGCCATCTTTATCTCTTTTGATTGTTTTTGGTTTGAAGTTTACATTGTCTGCAAACATAATAGCTACCCCTGCTTTTTTCTGGGGACCTGTTGCATGGAGAATTGTTTTCCAACCTTTAACTTTCAACCTGTGGATTTCCTTTCGAGTAAAATGTGTTTCCTGTATACAGCATATCGTTGCATTGTGTTCCTTAATCCACTCTTCCAATCTTTTCTTTTTGACTGGTGAACTGAGGCCATTTACATTAATGGTTATAATGGTTATATGTTAGCTTATTCTAGTCATGTTATTTACTTGTTGTTTTCCTTCTTTTGCTGACCGTTTACTTACTTGTTCTGTTTAGGGAGGTATTTCTATCGTTGTTCTTGGGAATGTGGCCTCTTTTTTCTCTGTCTAGAATATCTTTTAGTGATTTTTGCAATGCTGATTTGGCACTCATGAAGTTCTTCAGTTGTTCTTTGTTGTGGAAATATTTTATTTCTCCATTGAATTTGAAGGATAGTTTTGCAGGATACATCAGTCTGGGTTGGAAGTTGTTTTGTCTCAGAATCTGTAACATCTCACTCCAAGCTCTTCTTGATTTCATGGTTTCCGTTGAGAAGTCTGCTGTGATTCTGATGGGCTTTCCTTTATAGGTGATTTGTTTCTTTTCTCTAGCAGCTTTTAATAGTGTGTTCTTTTGCTGGATATCTGGGATCTTGACTATTATATGTCTGTGTGTGGTTTTCTTTGGGTTATGGCTTGTTGGGGTTCTATATGCCTCGATTAACTGTACTTCAGTATCGTTTACCTTGTTTGGGAAATTTTCTGCTATTATTTCAGCAAATATTCTTTTTATATCGTTTGTGTGGTCTCCTGCTGTTTCACTCTCTCCTATTACTCGAATATTATTTCATTTTGCCTCATCTTGCAGCTGTTGGATTGATTTTTCTTGTGTCTTTGATGATTTTATGAGATCCTTCCTTTCACGCTCATAAGCTGCCATGCTGTCTTCAAGGCCTGAAATTCTATCTTCGGTTTCATTTAAGCAGTTTTGCAAGGTTTCAGTGGAAGTTTTCAAATCCTGGCAATCTCTTTGGACCTGTTTCATTCTTGGTAATTCATTCCTAAATTGCTCTTGTAACGTTTCCATTTGTTTCCTATTTTCTTCTAATCTTTTATCTATTTCTGCTCTATGTGTATGGAACATTTCTTCCGTTATCGTTTTCAGTTCATTTTTTGTCTGAGAGATCATTGCAGGTATGTGGCTTATTTCCGCTTTAAGCTCTTCTATGGCCTTATGGAGTTGTTTCTTTATTTTGGATGCAATCGTTTCAGAACTTGCAGGTATGTGGTTTCCTAGTTCCCCTGTATCCTCACATCCAGGACTTGTTCTGGGTGGAGTTGAGTTCTGAGACTGCGTTTTGTTCTCTCTTCCCATTGTTGGGTATCAGATTCAAAATATTGAGCAATAAATTACCCAGGCAGTTCACCAGGCAAAGGTCTGTTGCAAAGGCTGTTCCAATGACTCCTTCTCTTTGGGAGAATGTCCCTTAAGCTTTCTGCTGAGAATTCCGCTTAAAAGGCTGTTCATATGCTGGTTTGTGGGGTGAGCTACTCCCTACTGAGAGACCTGGGTGGGGTATGTAAGACCGCTCCCCCACCCTCCCAGGGGTCCCTGCAGGTATAGGGACGGATCTCCTCCCCCACTCGGTGATCCGGTCATGGTGTGCAGATAGCTCACCAGTTTCGGAATCCCTGCAGGCAGGAAGGTTCCAAAGTTCCAATTTTTTGTGCTACGCCCACAATCCACCACTCCCCAATTCTTCTGTTTCCTCACACTCTCTGGGTCTGGGGGAGGGAGTGGGATGCTCCGCTCCTCTGTGCTCCTCATGCTGCCTCGGCCACGGACTGTAGGCCGCTGAGGGGCCTGGCTGTGGGGGCCAGGACCAGAGCAGGATCCCAGTTAAGCGCTCGGATTTGCATAGCCTGCCTGAGGAGCACGAGCTCCGAGACTGCCCCGTGCTGCCGCTGCTAAAAAGCCAATTTCTGGCCGCAGTCACCAGCAAGCCACGCAGGTTCAGGAGGTGGGAGGGATCGAGCTGGCTGTGCCCCCAGGGCGCTAGGACCCAGCTGAGCCACCTCCTGTCCGCCGCGCCGAGCATCTCTGGTGCCCAGCACTCTGGGCTTTCCTGTGTCTCGCCATGGCAATTTGGACCGCCCTGCTGCATCTCCCCCGGCAGCGCAGAGAAACACATTCAGTTTGAACTTCCCAGCCGAGGTCCCGGCATTTGCGCTCACCAAGTCTGTCTTGAGCTGGGGGTGTCTATCAGGGAGGATCCCTCCTTTGCTGCTCACCTGGTCGCCATCTTCCCGGAAGTCTCTATTGTATTTCTTGTTCAAATATCTGGTTCAACTCATATTTCTTTGTTCATTTTTTTTTGTCTTGTTGAGCCATCTATTTGTGATGGTGGGGTATTGAGGTCTACCCCTACAGTTTTGTTGGCATTCATCTGATCTTTTATATCCAAGAGTGCTTGTTTTAAGAAGTTGGATACATTGGTGTTTAGTGAATATATATTTAGAACTGTTATCTCTTCCTGTTGAATTGATTCCTTCACCAATATGTAGTGATTTTCTTTGCCACTCCTGACCACTTTTGGTTGGAAGTCCATTTTGTTTGAATTAGGATTGCTTCTCCTTGTTGTTTTCAGACTCTTATTACATGGATTATTTTTATCCTTTGAGTTTTAGCCTATGAATATCTTTTTCGATTAAATATGTTTCTTATATATGGCATAACATGGGGTTTGAGTTAGAGACATCATATTACAGTGAAAGATACATACCAATGTTTATAGCAGCACAACTCAGATAAATCTTGAAAGTGGCCTATATATCCACCAACAGATGAATGGATAAAGAAAATGTTGAATTTATACACTTTGGAGTACTACTATGCTCTAAAGAAGGGTGAATTTGAGTCATTTGTAGGAAATTGGATACACATTGAAACCATAATATTAAGTGAAATATATCAGGCACAAAAGCTTGGTTTATCTTGTATGAGAAACCCAAAGGATAAATAAATTAAAGAACAAAGGAAATGATAGATAACAGGAAATAGTGAAGTAGATATTTTGCAAGTAAGAAGTGGACCACCAAGAAATGGAGGAGGAGGGAAGGGAGAGGTGGAGAAAGAGAAATAAAAGGAATTAAGATTTGTTATGTACATGTACCTACACCCCATTATGAATGTAATCATCATGTACTTAAAACATGTAATAAAAATGAAACCTTAAATTAGAAAATTAGTTCCTACACATGTCTTGTTTATTTCTACTTTCCTTCCCTCTTGTATCTTTCTTCATTTACTCTCTTTATCATCCTCCCTCCCTTTCCTTCCTTCTTCCTTCCCTTCTTCCTCCTCTTCCTCTTCTTCCTCCTTCTTCTTTTCATCCTCCTCTTTTCATCCTCCTCCTTCTTCTCCTTTTCCTCCTTCTCCTCCTTCCTCTTTTCTCCTGATCCTCCTCCTCCTTCCTCTTCTTGCTGTGATAAATGGCAGCAATATAAGAAAAATATCATTTGTCATTTTGTGAGCCCACCTCTTCTACCTGCATCAGAAAAGCTAAAGAAAATCTAATCTTACTTCCCTTGTTTCAGTGATGTGCAGTTACCATACAGACATAGAAAGAGGAAAACTGAGTCAAGAGAATAGATGTTTAGAAGAGAGGCCCCAGGGACAAAGTAGCAAAGAGCAGAGGGAGAGGGAACAATTGAAAATGAGAGAAATACTGAAAGAATAAGTAAGACCCCAAAGTACAATAGATACGGTGAAAGGGAAATTAACTGCTCAAAAGGAAAGAACAACTAGGGTGGGGGAAAAAAGAAAAGAAGGAAGGAGAGAAAAAGAAAATGATATGTATATACGCACAAGCTAAGAAAATTGTACTACTAATTTCTATTAGGTCATTGAAAGGAACAGTTAGTGCTTATATTGTTTGGTCAATTTTGCATGTCTGTACCTGGTCATCTGAGCAACTACTTTGAAGATAACAGTATGCAATATAATAACAATTGTTAATTTCCTATCATCTTGTTTTGAAATTCCGAATTGTTTTTAGTGTTTTTTCCTCTCCTAAAAAAAATAAAGTTATAAGAACAGTACCTAGCACATACCATTAAAAAAAAGAAGACTGATTGGATGTTGTGATTTGGGTAACACCACAAAAGCAGATAAATTAGGAATAACACAAATTAGAAAATGATTGAATTTGGCCAAAACTATAAATAGGCAAATTGTTGGTGCTTGGTGCTTTCTATTATATTAACTGATTGAATTAAACTAGTAAGGGAAGCATTATACCTGAGAAAACAGACATAAATAATAGAAATTATTTGTAGAGTTAATTGTACTAAGAGCTAAATACAAGGACCAACTTATAGGAGAGGCAAAAATGAAATCAAGAAAATAAGAACTAGTGTTTTGTAAGCAGAAAAGTCAAATAAACAAAACTAAAGACCTAAAAGATGGTGTAGCCTTCTTCATAAAAAGAATCTATGTATCTGTGCAAGACCACAGTTTTTAAGAAAATAAAATAACTAAAATTAATTTCATAAAAAATAGAAAAATCTACACTAGCTACTCTTTTAACAAATAATTAATATCTGGAAAATATAAAGAACTCAAAAACTTAACACCAAATTTGAAACACCCCAACCGATAGGTGCTCAAATGAATTGAACAGACACATCTCAAAAGAAGTTTAAATTGCCTATATGAGAAAATGTTTAACACTTTTACTTATTAGGGAAATGCAAATCAAAACTACACTGAGATTCTATCTCATCCAGTCAGAATTGCTGTCATCAAGAATGCAGAAAACAATGCTGAAAAAAATGTGGGGGGAAAGGAATGCTTCTATGTTGATGGTAAGAATGTAGATCAGTACAGCCATGACAGAAATCACTAAAATTCCTTAAAAAACTACAAATACAGCTACCATTTGATCCAGCTATATCACTCGCTGGTATATACCCAAAGCTATTAAGGTCAGCATACTATAGAGATATCTGCATACTACATTTATTGTGGCATGATTCACAATACCCAAGCTAGGAACCAGCCTAAGTGTCCATCAACGGAAGAAGAGATAAAGCAAATGTAGTATGTGTCTCAAGAGGGTATTACACAGCTACAAGGAAAAATTAAATTCTATCATTTGCAAGAAAATAGATGGATCTGAGATAATGATATAGAATGAAATAAGCCAGGTTCAGAAAGACAGCTATCACCTGTTCCCCCAATGTGTGCAACCTAAAGTAATATTGTAAAAAACTTAGAAGGGAGACTATTATTAGACAAGAGGAAGGGAACATGGGGGAAGTGTGGGTAATAGAGGAGGTGGATGTAATCAAAATATATTCTACATTTTGCGCCTCCCCCCACCTTGCCCCATGGAACACAGGAAGCAGCTCAAAGGGGATTGAGAGGGAGAACAACAGCATTCCCAGCATGCTGCACGAATCTGCCAGAATCTCCCTTTAATCTGTACAATCACTAAAAAGAAAAGAAAAAGTAGAAGGCCAATCTGCAAATAACTATAGAAGAAATTTAAATAATTAAATAATTTTTTCCAATAATCATTTGAGGTTAGGAGTTATGAAAGCTATTTATGGCATTAAAAACAGATAAGTAAAAACTAGCATAGTACTGATATCAAAAAGGCAGTGAAAAGTCCAGGAACCAGATTTGTTGACTAGGGTCTGTTTCTCAAGCACTTCATTCTTGCCGAATGCCAGGAAAGGCTTTGAGATTTCACAAGTATTTATACACATAATCTTCCTAAAATTCTACTGGAGAGGGGTAACTACTATTCTCATTTTACAGATGAGCAAGTTGAAAAGTAAGAGCTAATGAACTTGACACCCAGGGTCTCATAGAAAACATGCAATGGTATGGAGAGGTGTCCTAATGTATATCCTCTGGTGCCACGATCCCCAGATTCAAAGCTGGACCTCTTCCATGTTCTTGTTGTATGACTTGGCAATGTAGTTGCTCCTTTTGTGATTTAGTACCCTGAAAAGGACAGAGAATGCATAAAAGGAAGTGATCCTAAATGACAAGTGTAAATGCAACTAAATTAATCAGTAGGAAGTTATGTTCCCATGACCAAATGGCATTAAAATGATTTTTAAGTGTGTAACTTTTACCCAATAACCAATACATATAAACCATATAATGCAATTATCTTATTATATCATTGCAAAATGGTTTATAAAATAACAACTACACAAAGCCTAGACAGTTCATAACAGCAAAGCCTTTCCAAACACAGTAAGAATTATCTATATTAAATAAGCAGCTGATGTCATGTTCTGTGGTAAGCTACCTGGTACTGAGGGTCTCCATGCTGAACAGACCTCCTCCAGGCCAATTAAATCAGGATCTCAGGGGTTTGGGACTTTAGTAACAAATTAGGGATAACTAGTCTGGGAGAAAGCTAATTAAAATTAAGAGTTCACCAGGATATAAACTAAGATCATTTCATTAACATTACTTTGGAAGTTCTGGTGTATACAATAAAATCTCTTAATAAGATAAAAATATTGGCCAACAGGTGGTAAAAATTGTAATTTGGAACTAGTGTGATTATATACTTGGCAAATGCCAGGAAAATAAACTGAAAACGTGAAGAATTGCTTGAAAATTTATTTACCTGTAAAGGGAGCTTTCCAATGTATCAACAGTAAAAGTTAGAAAATGTAATGATAAAGTTTTCATTGAGATTATGAATAGAAAGTAGGAAGAACAAAGATATATGAAACCTAAAAGATAGCATAAATTTAGTTTTGATAAATAGCCCAGGTCTGTGGTTTTCAAATCATGTTCTGAAGTCCAAGGACAAAGGCGACCTGGTGTGCAATGACAAGCAGGCCTGAGTGAGGAGATCCAAAAGCATCACAGAACTCCCACCCTGCTTGAGTGGAGTCAGTTCCGTTTTCCTTCTTTTCAATATTGACCTGCTGCATAGGACTTTACTTAACGTAAGGTTTTAGCTACTAACAACTTTTAATGTTTAAATGTCCATCCTGCACAAAATGTTCCTTCAGAATGCGTTTCCCTTTGTTCTGCAAGGGAAGTTTGTCCCATCACTCACTTATTTCATATTTTCTGATTACCCATAATATACAAAACTTACTGACATTTGTTGAGCACCTATTAGGAATCACTACTGTGTTAGGTTCTTTGCATACTTTAATGTCAGAGATCAGGCTACATAAGGGTTAAGTTGCTGATCACAAAGGGACCTCTGGCCCTGGTGGAAAAGCTCATATCCACCATGCCCTGAAGTCAATATAATACCACAGCTGAGGCAGTGAGGACACAGGTTGCTGACACTCCCTATTCTAGAGAAATAAATCTGCCAACCTTAGAGATCAAACAGTTCTCTTAATCGGGAAAATTCACTGCTTGGAGAGGTCTTTGAACTGACTTCCCAAGGTCTTGCTCTGTTCCCCTCTTGCCTCAGTATTCCATTCCTTTGTTGGAAAACCAAGTAAATACGGGATGTCCAGATAAGTTCTTGTCTTTATTCCCAGAGTTTTGACCTTCCTGGACTCCCCACCAACCATACACAACTTGTCTCTTTTTATATAATCAGTTCACTGTATACTCATTTTAGGAGGTTGGGGGCCTGATCAGTCCCTGATACTTGATCATTGCAAACACCATTAGAAGAAGGTGGTATTCCCATTTTACACATAAGAAATAGCATTCAAGTTAAGAATTTGCCTAAGCCTCACAAGTGGTGAAAGCTACAGCTATAATTTGAAAGGATTTTTAGCTTGATTTCAGCTTGACTATCTTTTTGTAAAATACCACACCATGTATTAATACATGGGAAATTTTGAAACTTTCCTGGCATTTTGAAATCATGGTAACAATTATGGTGGCATTCATGACCTCCTGAAGTATTGATGAGGATGCTGGAAATGAACGAGATGTTGATGCTGGTAAAGGCCATGCATATAGGATGCATCTGATTGTAATCCTTCAGGCAGAGACATTCTATATGATGCCTCATCCTCTGCCATTGAAATAGAATGACAGGGGCCAGAAACTGTCCTGGATACCTCAGGTCCAACACCCATCTAGAAAGGAAGTAGGCCTGACAACTGAGTCTGCAGGATAGAGGATAAATTTGAGGGAAATGAGGGAGTGATATTAAAGGAAAGATGTGCAGTGAGAGACCCCAGGTTGAAACTGAGTCATCCCCAAGGAAAGCGTGGCAAGAACACATATCCTTTTTCTACCTGTGGACTTTCTCAGCATTGTTTTCTCCTGCATCTGTTGCATATGTGCTGAAAGACTGTGCTCCTGTGCTTAAGTGGAAAGAATTAAAGCAGAGGTTACAGAAGGCCATTCGCCTTAACCTGGAACCTTGAAATTAGGTAAGATAAACTGCATAGTAGCCACAAACGTTCTTATCATTAGTGGCCTCCTTGTGGTAAATAGTTACTGACATAACTTATGTCAGAAAGTCTGATCATTTTTAAATATACTACCCATGGGAGTTCTAGGTTTATAACCAAGACAACAAATCACAGTTCGCAGTACTGGTACCAAGGCAGAGAACCTCAAAGTATCCTATGATTCTGTTAAAGCACAAAGACCTCTAATCTTTATTACAATGCAAACTAGAGAATACAACATTTTCTGATTAACTAATAATATGAAATAGAGAACATAACGTCATAGACTATGAAATAAATATTATTTTTAATGAGGACTGTTCCCCTTTCAGACCTGCATGAAGTTGAAATAAACACCTTGGGCAACTCTAAGTAAGAAATAACAACTCATAATACAGGGAATCAAAGGTGAACAGATACTTAGTTGTGTTCCAAGCAAGATGTACTAGTTTCAAAATTATTCATACTCAAAACAACAGAATAAACGCTCATGGCATTTAAGAGTTGGTGGTTCTATCCAAGTAAAAATGCAGCATACCCCCTCAAAATTTGGACTGAAATAGAGGATTATTAACATTATAATTTATGTAAATGGATGCTCTATTCATGAGAAGGTAATTTGTATCTCTTAGTCTTATGCTAATTTTTACATAAATAGATTATAAATAATCATAGGAGAAGATTTTGTTTTCCAGATGAAACTCTACTTGTTTAAAGAGTCTACTATTTTGTCACATAAAACCCTAAAAGAATGATTATATATATTCCAATACTTTAAAGGTAAAAATTCTGGTGCTCTAAAAATTACATTTGTTCATTTGAACAGACATAGATCAAATTAAAATCTAGAGTGGTAATTCTCAATCTTTTTTTGAGACTACTGAATATGCTTGTTTTAAAAGTAGTCCTTGAGTGGAAGAGTGGGTGTACGTGTCTTGAAGGTGAAATTGCTGTTGGAACCAACTACAACAAAATCACCTAGAGAGCTCCTTAAAAATATTGCTGGCTTCTACCCCCAGCGTTCCTGATTCAGTGGTCCAGGGTGGGCACAGTTGCTTCCAGCACCACATTTTCAGAAGATGTCCTGTAAATTGCGACAGCGAGTAGACCCAGCACATGTACCATTATGTCCCGTAGTGGAGGCTTTGTCTTTCCTTCTGCCAGGTGCTCTAGGGAACTTGCCAACTAGGAACTTCTTTCACGCTTATTTATTTGCTTGTTTTGTGCGTGCTATAACATAAGTGAAGGAAGGTTGATGTTTATGAGTCCTACAGGAGACTTTAAAACCAGGCCAAGACTGGAGAGATTTTTTGGGTCTCCCTTGGCCAGTGGATGGAATTTTTTCTGGCTCCACTTTTTCCTTGGAAGTTGAACATCTTTAAGGGTTTGCATGGCATGCATGTGTTTTGTTTCCTATTTATTTCTTCTTTTTATCACTTTGTTTCAACTATTTTACTGGTTGCTCTTTATCTAATTTCTCAACACGATTGCTTAACTCACTGACTTTTCAGCCTTGCTTATTGTCTAAAGCATTTAAGTTGGCATTTAATGTTCATCCTTCTACCTGGAGTGGGCTTAAGCCTTAGTCTTCTTTTCCTAAGTAGCTATTAAAACTCAACTCCTTGGAAAGGTACCCAAGGGCAACCAAAGCCATTAGAGCTTACTGTCCTCCCTGGCTTTCACATTCCTGGTTGTCATTGCTTTTGCACTTAAGAAGTTATTTCTCTTTCTCACCAGCTCAGCTTTGCACTCACAAGTCTTCTTGTCATGTTAATGTATCAGTTCCAGCTGTTTTGCAGTAAGAGACTTCTCAAGATATTCTGTCATCTTGCTGGAATTAGAATTCTAGGAATAATGTAGACAACGATAACGGAATGAAGCCCTTAGCTCAGTGCCCACCAGATAGGAAATTCTTCATGAATATGAGCTGCCAGAGGAGTTATTATTGTATTTCCTTATCTAAAACTCAGTGGCTTACTCTGCCACTTACTAAGAGGTAGTGGCCAAGATAAGCACTAAAGTTCTACAAGAAGCAAATCTTGCCAGCAAGAATAATGAAAGAAAGGAAGAACTGTGGTAAATTCAGTTTTTAACAAAGACTGTGCTAGCAGGTCAAGGATGTACCATATGTTATCAGAATAGATCCAGAAACCTGATGCAATCAGGAGAAAATTCCTTACAGAAAGAAAAATCCTGGAATCAAGTTGAGGGCTACCATACATGGCTACTGAGAGTTGACAAACACAACTCTAGGGCCAGTATGCGATATACCACACTATCCCATTCCTCCAAGAGATGCTTGTGTGTGCATTTTGGCAAAAGGAGGTCAGGATATGAAAGCAAGCTGGACACTTCTAAGGCAGTAATTAAGAGCACCCTTGCTGCATCACAGGTGCATTTTACCTTATGCTAAAAATAAGACAGTAGCTAAGAAAGAACACTTAGTATAGCCTTCTATTTGTTTCCTACTGATGCAGATTTTTCTTAAAGTCCTGGAATTCCCATAATGAATCCACTGGGTAAAAACTACATTCTGCTCAGTTCCTCAAGACAATTTGAGGCAGAAGGACCAATATAGCACTAGATTTCCAGCAATAGTTCTCTTGTCCCTTCTCTTCTGACCATACTTTCTCCTGTCTTCTGGCATTGAACAACAGTCACTTCCTGCACTGCATCATGCCATATGGCCAGATAGACAGTTCTCTGGGCCCCATTCTCTTTAGCTCTGCTTGGGTTTAAAATAAATACCATAGCCCTGAGGGGCTGGACTGGTCCCTACCTTTACAGCTGAGGTAAAGGCAAATTGTCAAGATGGTGGAACAGGTGAACAGGCTGGGCCTGTCTTCATCATTACATGGAAGCCAGTTATTAAAGGGCACAAGGTCAAAACAGGCGGTAATGAGGAGACTGAGTCACCCTGGCTGCTGTCACAGGCTCCTTGTGTAGGGTTTCCTGTGTCGGGTCAAGATGGGCTCACAGCTCTCAGTGGCAATACCAGGAGGCAGGTGACAGGGACAAGACAATACAGACTACAGAGATGACAGGGATGCAGAGGGTTTTAGTTTTTCAGTTGGGGAATCATAATTTTCCCTTCTGCCTGATCTGAGTTAAGCAAGAAGAGGCCTTGGTCTCTCCTACTGAATGCTTCCTCCAACTAGAGTGAGAGAAACCTTCACAGGAAGAGGTCACACTTACGTAAGCCAGCACTATGATTCCACAGCACCTGGGCTTTGGGTCACCTTGGGGAATGTGCCTGTCTTTAAGTCAAAGCCTTTCAGAAATACAGCAGATACTACCAGGCCCTTTATGAGAGACAAAAGGAGAACTGTTGTTCCAAATCTAACTGGCATTTGTTAAAGGGCCAGAAAATGAGGAAGACCCCAAGATGAGTAAGATGAAAATACTTTAAAATGCTTGGTCAGGTCTGAGTTGCCAAGGTCAACCTATTAATATCTTTTGCTCTGAGGTACTGAGGAAGACAGTCAGCTGGTGATGCAGTTATATGACCTAAGCTTGCAGCTCCACACTGACCTCATCTACACTGAGGCCAATCCAGGAGCCACCTCACAGAGTATGGCTCTCCTGTGATGACCCTGCAACCAGGATGGTTTTACTGCAGTCTTGCAAGTGAAATGCCTGCATCACTCATCAATGCAATCACTGATGCCTAAATATCTCTTTGGCTTTTTTTCAATCACTTAAGGGCAGTTGCGCAGGCACTGGGGTCTCCAGTCACTCTATTCTAATCTTTGTAGGTCGTGACGGTGGCACAAGGGCTATGCAGGAAAGAAGATGATAGAAAGAAACAAGAAGACTAGGAAGCGAACACCACTGAATGTGAACAGAGGCTTTTAAACGGGGAGAAAGGTATTTTAGTGTATTTAGTAGCCAAAGATGGTATTCATCAACAAAGCAACCAGACTGCAAGTTAGTTGTATTGTCAAGCAATACACAAGGTAATTAAAATTTCTGAAGAGCATTTTACAAAGTAAACCACTGCCATGTAGAAAACACTCTCAACTCAGCACTTCATGCAAATTACCTCTCTTAATTCTTACAGCCTGCTGGTTAAGAAGACACTGCTCTAATCTCTAATTTTGTAGATGAGGAAATTGAGGTTTAAAGAGGTCACACACAGCTAGTAATCAAAGCTGGAACGTGAACCCAGTTGGGATACCCAGTTCAGTATCCAGGCAAACAGTATCCAGTAACACAGACAAAATATATACACTATAATTGCAAAGGATACCAAGATGGTCAAAGCCCAGTGACAGGAGCTTAGGATCATGAGGCATGGTATCTTTGGTCTTTATTATGTGTACAGCTTGCTTGGGGGTGTGTTGACAGGCTACAGGAAGAGGTAGGGGTGAACTAATTGTTGCCTGCTCTGTACCATGTCAAGCTGGTCCTCAGCACAGATGTACTATTATTTCTGACTTATAAACATAATCATGTAATAAAACACAGCCCAATAAATCCTAAGTGAATTAAGCAAGGCCATCTTCCTTAACGTGCCCTTCTGACACTCCAGCCATTCCATTTAATCAGGGAGTATTATCTACATTATTTGCACTTGTCTAAAGGTTGCCAACTTTTGGGGTCCCACACTTTGTAGGGATCTGAGGCGTGCTGTAACAAAGATGCCACTGTCACTTATGACAGACTCCTCCAGACAAGTCGTTAGAATAGAACAGGAGAGGCTTCCAGAATAAGGTGGGGCAGTTCATACATGTGAAGGAAGCAAAGCTGCTCCTGCAGAGATAAAGTTTAGGCAGTTGGTCGTAGCTAATATATGGGCTTTTTACTGGGGAGTTGGGGGAAACTATGGGAGTTCACTGTAAAGTGCCTGGAAATGTTACAAAGGTTGAGCGCTCTTCCAGAGCAGCGCTGAGATATTTTAAGCTCTGAGATGACAGATTCAGACATGTGCTTGGAAGACCCTCCTGTGTGTGCATACAGAATGGATTAGAAGGGCATGCCTAGAAGCAGGAAGACAAGTTACAAGGCATCCAAGCAAGACATGGTGCATACCTGACTGAAGTGGCCGAGGGGACTGAAGGCAGGGATAATGAGACAATTTAGGAGGTAGAACTGACAGGTCTCGGAGACTGATGGGAAGCAGGCATTCTACACACGATGAATGTGTTTGGAATTTACAAATAGAATCTCGGCCTCAGCAAATATTAGAAAGACTATCCCTCAGATTCCCTGCTGTATTTCAGATCTGAAATGAGCCCTAAAGGCCATATGCTAAAAGCCTGTGGCACTGTTGGGAAGTGGTGAAACCTGCAGTAGGTATGGGCGAGTGGAAAGAAGTTAGGGCACTGAGAAATATGCTCTTGAAAGGCACATTAGAGCACTGGTCCCTTCCTGTCTCTCTTTGTGTTTCCTGAGTACCATACAGTGAACAAACCTATTCTGCCACTTGCTACCACCACCATGATGTACTGTGCCATCACAATCCCAAAGTGACTGGGCCAAATCACATGGACTTTCACTAAAACTGTGAGCCAGAAAAAACCATTACTGGGGAAGTCTTCCCCACTCTGGACAGGGCTAGAACACTGGGGCATAGACTGCACAGACACATTGGCAAGCACTTGTTTCCACTAGGGACTGCTATGTTTTGTGGGTTGTCCAACCCATCACCATCTCTTCTTTTCTTGTCCTTACCTTTGCTTTTTTATCGAGGGGCAAGCTAGCTGGCTTTATTTGTGTAAGAAAGATGAGTGCATTTGGAATTCTTGGCCATTTAATAGGGAACACTTTTGAATAGCCCCAAATCCTTGGAAGGAAGGGAAGTTTGTGTATTAAACTCTTAAGGATGGGTTTTGCTGGATGATATTACATGTCCAGGGGAAAAGAGGAAGGCTTTGTAATAGCTTGGGTAGGATCTTGGTGCTTATGTGATGTCTGGAAAAGAAGACAGACTTAGCTTTGGTAGAAACCTCCTGGATCGTGCACTGTACAACCCTCCTGTATTCTCAACGTCTGAGCAGGTTAGTCTTCCTCGATCTGTACAAACCATTCCCCTCCCTCAGGCAAGATCTACAGTATTCCGACCTCCCTGTAGGAAGCATTAGAAGATGTTATACACTGTCTTGTCCTAATGGCTTCCATTTTAGTATAATATAATTGAAAAGTATTTGTATATAACTGGAGAAAAATTCTGGGGACATTTCTTAAGGTGACTGAAGTTGAGTCAAAACCCACTCTCTTGGAAGACATATAATCTGATTATGAAATGAAACACATACAAATAGCCACCCAGATCTTCCTTCTTGGAAAATGACTTTAAGTGATGCTGTGCTATCACTAGGCATATTCTTTAGCCAGGTAGCAGAGCAGATTTCTAAGAAATAAACAAAATGACATGAAGCCCATGTAAAAGTGGTCCTTGGAAACCTTTGCCCCTCTCCCCACCATGGTCTGTATAGTCTGGTTCAGATTTCAGAGACTTTGAAAATAGGAAGACTTTTACATCAATTCTCCAAGCAGCCTAGTAGAAAGATTTCCAAGCCTGGAAAGACAGCTGCATTCATCAATAGCTTTCAAAGTAGCCAGACTCCCAGCAATTATCAGGAAAGACATCTGTTGGTGATGCTGAACTGCATGATGGGAGCAGAAAACAGCATCAACAGCCAAATTAAATCATTCCAAAAATCTGTGTTGGAAACGCCTCATGGTCCCCGGCTCTCATAAGTTAGATTTCTATAAAATGACAAAGTTTCATTGCTGTCAGTTTTCCAATTTCACTCTTTCTCTGCATGTCGTTGTTTTACCTTTTGGCAGAGCACAATACTACTCTTTATGCATTTCATAAGTATATTTAGAGCTATAAGTCTTCAGAATCCCAGACCCTCAACAAGTAAAGGAGAAGCAGGTTTGAAGGTAATATGAGATTGATCTATCATTCCTCATGGAGCTCTATGCTCCCCAAGTTAGAGCCTTAGAAAAAGACTAATGCCCTAGAAAGGAGGATTTATTTTCTCTGGTACAAATGAAGGGCACCCTCATGTCCTCAAGGGCCACCCCTTCCCCTCCAGGCTCTGCTGTTGCAGGTACTCCAGAAATAGACAACTTTCAGTTATCTATATTTTCCCTTGAAATAATGGAAGAAGCAATTATTGAGTGTAGCTGAAAATCTATTTTAAGACATTGCAGGCTAAAACATATTCTGTTTATTGATCTGGAAAAACAGCCATCAAAAATAACATTGTTTCTGTGAGAAATTGCTTTCTGGGTTCAAAATGGTGTATAAATACAATCTTGGTGGACTCAACTTACTTAAAAGGTAAAGGATGTCCTTGCTAACACATAGCAGATGGGTATAATATGATATTAAGCAGCCTGTGATAATCTGCGAGTTGCCATCCCCATTCTGAAGGAATCCAGTTCAAGCTGAGCACATTGCCTTGTCAAGTACAGATTCTCTTTCTGAGCCTTCACTGTTGCTTGGTGTGGCTGGGGGTGGACACGCCCAGTTGATCACCTTCGAACTGATGGTGTATAATGTGCTGGGTATCATAGGAGGTTGGGGTGTGGAGCCCGTTGCTTTTTCTTGCTCTTCCCTTCCTCCATCTTGCTGCTTAGAATACACGTGTTTCCTTCTTGTCTCTTGGGTCTAAAGCCATCTGTGGCAGGGTTCCTGGCACCACAAGTTGTCCAGTCCTAAATGCCCTTCTGGACGCTGATAAAAGGGAAATAAACTACCATCTTGTTTAAGTTACTGTCATTTGGGGGTTTTCTGTCACAGAGGATCCCAATTTAATGAATAAGTATTTATTATTACATCTTAATAATGACACACTTAATTTGCTATTTTTGTATTAACTCGAATTCTAGACTAAGGGACTTTTGTAGATTAGCCCCTCTCTTTTTATTATAAAGCAGTTCAATTAGTGATGACTTTGATTGGCATGCAATTCTAACACTGGTTTCTGTTATCAATACCTTCCCATTGCTAGCAAGCCTGAAAAGAATCAATCTGGCAAGTAGATTGATTCTTCTGAACCCATCCTCCAAGTCAGTATTACTGAAAATATGAAGACTTGATTACTTTCCCCCTTTGAATGTATTTGAGGTACTGATCTGCTTGAAGGCAGAATATAATTATTAGACCTCATAGACCAAATCCCATTTGTATATTCTTTTATAAGATATATTCTCTGTTTTATATATTCTCCATGTATTGGAGAGCTATTTCTGGGACTGGCTGGTCTAGAACGGCCTCACATAGCCAATGGTTGGCTGGCTGTCAGCTGAGTGAGTGGGTGGCTGAGCCACGTGTCTTTCATTATCTAGCAGACTAGCTTGGGGTTGTTTATATAGTGATGGCCTGGTTCCAGGAGAGAGAAATATGCAAGGTCTCTGGAGGCCTAAGCTCAGAACGAGCACATCATCACTCCTATCACAGTCCATGCCAAAGCAAGTCACAAGGGTATGCCACATCCAAGGGGTGGGGAGATAGACTCCATTCCTCGACAGAAGAAGCTGGCATCACATTGCAATGGCTGTGGATACAAGGAGGGGTGCAGAGCTACAGCCAACTTTGTAACTAACTTTATGACTTTTCTGTAAAAAACTCTTTAATCATGCTATTTAATCTATATTGGGGGGCATCTCAAGAGGGCAAATTGATTCCTCCATGGATTAATGAGGAGAGGAGAGTAGTTGGGATTTCTTAGTCAACAATCAGGAGGTTACAGCTTTTATTCTCAGGTTTTTTATCAAATCACTATGATAGTTTTATAACTCAGTATCTAATTTACTTTCCTTTTCATCTCAAACCACACCAGCCATATCATGATGATCAAGAGACCCACGCAACAGAAATGGTAATTAAAGTAGTCTTTGCCTCTGAACCCCATCCTCGTTCACCTAGAATTGATGAAACTCTAGGCTCTGTGCAGGGACGCAAAGGAGGGAGGGTCAGTTTGGCCCTTTCAGAGCCATGGTGTAGTGAGGCAGGGGTTGCTGAGCATGGAGAAGCAACTCGAGAGAGAAGCTACTGAGAAATAGTAGGACATCATAGTAGGTGCAGATAACAAAGGCACGCACGAGAACAAAAATGGCACAGGGGCTTCCCACTAGAGGGATCTTCAGGGCGACATTCGCAGAATGCCCCACTGTGCTCCTTCCTGACAGTCCACGTGGTCACCACCCCCTCATTCTCTAGTAGACCACACTGTGACCCCACCTGCTGTTGAGACCGAGCCGCCGGCCTCTCTGCCCTGGCCCTCTTGGAGCTCCCGTGGCTCTTCTCTTGCACGTAGACAAGAGTTCTCTTACCCCAGGGTGACATTTACAGTTGCTCTCAACAACCTAGACTGGGCATCTGGGTGACTCACAGTGACTAAAGTTTCAAGTCCTACTTTTAGACCTTTATGTCTTTTATATTGTCTTTTTCTCTCAGGAAATGTGGAAAAGAGGAAAAAGAAAGGGTAAAAGAGTTTCAAAATGGAGGACATTTGAGAGACTGAACAATATACTTCCCAAGTAACTCTTATTTGTTCTAAAAATGTATTTTTCTACAATTAGTTGGATTGCTTAAGGAGTTTTAAAAAAGTTATTTTCCAAGATATCTCAAGTACTCTGATTTAAAATTTCCAGCTCTCCTTTATTAATATCATTGACACAGGATTTCAGAACCTCAAAACAGCTACTCAGTAGTATTGTTTCCTCACATGGGCCCGGTTACAGGTTAAAATAAAAAGGAAAAGTGAGATGTTTATATCTTAAGCATTTGAAACAATATTAAAATAAATACAGGTTAATAATTCAAAAGCAATATTTGTTTTAATTCTTTTATCACTCAGGGAATAAGTTTGTTTCTTCTCTTTATTTTGATTAACATACACTATTAATTGTACATGTTAATAAGGTATAGTGTGATATTTTGACATATGCATACAGGGCCTGTGCATACTTCTCACTGATAAAAGTAAGCACTTCAGTTTATTTCTTTATGCTTGAAGACTGGGAGCTCTTTCTATAGCTTCATAAAAATGTACATATAATTGATTGTTGTGAATGATGGTCACTCTGCTATGGAACATCAGAATGTCCTCCTTCCATCTAATTGTATTCTGGTACCTGCTATCTAACTTCCCTCCCCTAAACCCTTCCCTGCCTCCAGAAATCACTAGTCTACATTCATGACAACCTCTCTTAGCAGCCACATGTCAAAGAAAACATACAGTACTTGTGTAGCTTTTGTGTCTATCTTATTAACATCATGTACAGCAGGAAAGCCTTCTAGTCCCGGGCTTTTCTTTGTTTGGAATCTTTTTATGACTGGTTCAATCTCATTACTTATTATTGATTGGTTCAGGTTTTCTGTCCTTGCGGCTCAAATTTGGTAGGTTACATGTGTCTACCAATTTATCCATTTGTTCGAGGTCATCCAAATTGTTGGCATAGAGTTCTCCACATAACAGTATTTCTGTAGTATCTGGACTCTGCTTTTTCCATCTGATTTTATTTATTTGGGTCTTCTCTCTTTTTTGTTGGTTAATCTGGCTAAGTTTTCTAATTTTTATTTATTTTTTAAGAACTTCATTTCATTCGTATCATGTGTTTTTAGTTTTTATTTTGTTGATTTCTATTCTGATACTATTATTTCTTGTACTAATTTCATGTTTGGTTTGTTCTTGCTTTTCTACATCCTTGAGATATATTGTTAGATTGTTTATCTGAAACCTTTCCATTTTTAAAATGTAGGCAGTTATTGCTAGAAGCTTCTCCTTAGTGCTGCCTTTGCTGTATCCCATGAGTTTTAGTTTTTACACTTCCATTTTAAGTTGTTTCAGGAAATTTAAAATGTTCCTTTTACTTTATTTATTATCCCATTATTCATTCAAAAGTAGGATAGCTAGGATAACTATACTGCTGTTGTCTAAGGGTTTATTGAAAGGAACAGTTAATGCCTAATTTGTTTTCTTTTTGATCAATTTTGCATGCTCATATCTGGAAATATGAATAACTAATTTGAAGACAACAGTATACAATATAACAACCACTGGTGATTTCTACCATCTTGTCTAGTGAAACTCTGTATCATTTCTAATTTTTTTGTTATTTTTATTCTCTTTAATGGTTTGATCAATCATGCTTTCTTACATCTGATAAATTGAGCAAATTCACTGAAGATAACAATATGTAATATAACAACCACTGTTAATTCTTATCACTGTGTTTGAAGCCCTATATCATTTTTATTGTTTTTGCTTTGTTTTGTTTTTGTCTATGCTGTTGGTATTTTGCTATTGTTCTTTTTCATTATTCTCTTTAAAATTAAAAAAGTATGTTGTCCAGACTCTATATGTTTATCAGTTTCTAAAGTTTCTAAGTTTCTCCAGGTTTGAATATTGTCTTGGCTACTTTTTTCTGGTTGCTGAGACAAAATACCCAACGCCCAAAATGAAGGAAGGAAAGGTTTATTTAGCTCACAGTTTGTGGAGATTTCAGTCCATACTTGGCTGGCTCAGAGGCAGAGTGGCACATGGCAGAGGGCAACAGTTCATGGCAGCAGAACACAGCAAAAACAGCTAGAGCAAAAGGGAGGAGTGGTGGCAAGCAGCCTCTTTCCCTCCCTTACATTGTAAACAGGTTACCCCCACCCAGGGGGCGTGTAGCCCTCATACAATCTCCATGCCCTCCTCTTCCACAGGCTCAGGATGTATACAAAGTAAGCACCCTGGCTCCCTGATGAGTCACTTAGCCAAACCTCTAGACTCCCCAAATTGACACAGTGTATCAACCATAACAAATATCTTGGGAGGTCTTTATTCCTGTATTTCTGAAGGCTAGTTTTGTTGAGTATAATAATTTGGATTGGCAGATTCTCTCTCTCTCTCTCTCTCTCTCTCTCTCTCTCTCTCTCTCTCTCATCATGAATTATTGTTTCAGTTTCACATAATTGTCTTTCTGTATTCTCTTGAGTATCTTATAATTCAATTATTTAGTACCTTATATTCAGTTATTCAGTTCCTTATAATCAGACTTTTGAATCCTTTATTGCACATCCACTGATATCCTTTTCTTTGAGGTCTGTTGGTGGTGAGTTATGTTCTTTTGAAGGCATCATGTTACCTTTTCCCCATATTTATTGTGAGCCTACAGTGAGCTTTGAACTTCTGATAGATCAGTTTTCTCCATCAATTTTGTAAGGTGGGTTTCTTATTAATTTCTGAAAACATGTCTTGGAGTGTCGATTTGGTACACCATGTTGGCTTTGGTTTCAGTGTGGCCCCACAACAGTGCTCCCTATAGCTTCTTTGGCTGTAATTGATGGATTTGTGTGCAGGGTGAGTGACAGAAGGTTAGACAGAGCCTTCTGTTTTGAGGAGCCACAGGTTGAGGGCTACTCCAGCACCCTAGCAGTGGGGAATCTGATGCCCACTGGTGGCCACTCTGGCCAATGGGAATGGTGGCACAAGGAATGTAGAGCATGGTGGGTCTCCTAAGCAGTGCTGGATGCTCTTGAGCCCAGTGCAGCTCAGGTGCTTAGCAGCTACTCACAGGGATGAGGGGATACATGTTAGCATAAACTCAGTGATGACTCAGACCAACTACATGGCTTAGGCTGATTAGGGCAGCAGATCAGGCAACTACATGGTTTGGCCCGATTCAAAACATTAATAAGGATTTGGTGATCCAGAATAAAGACAGGCACCAGCTTCAGGGTAAGATTTCTCTGTGCCTGGTGCTACCCTTGCTTGTTCTCCTGTTTGAGAGGCTTTGGGTGGTCCTATGGTCTTCGTCAGGCCTTTGCTCCTATCATTTCCAAAGACCTCCCAGCCAGTACAAATTCAGCTTGTGATCACTCCACACTTGCTGGGGTGGAACTACTGATCAGGTGTCTCCTTGTGGCCCTCACCACACTTCTTGTGTAGGTAGATTTATAATTGTTTATGTAATCATATTTTGCAAAATGCAGTCTCCTTCTTTGAGCCAAAAATGTTTCCATCCTTAAATGATGGCCACAGGAAAACACATAGCCCATGGTGAGGTCTGCTTGGAGCTGGTGTCTAGATTGTTTGGACTGATTAAAGCTAGTAGCATGGAGTTCATAAGAACTAGTAATAAAGTTTTTTCTCTTATGAAGAGAATGAAAAGAGGATGTAGAAGGACAGAATAAATCAGACATTGTTAATGATAGAGTTGAAAGCATTTGTGATGTGGACCACGATTTCCCACCCACACTATCTGTTTGATGTTTGGAAATGAATCATCACTGTGGTTTTGCTTTCGGCTGCACAAATACAGAGAACTGGACCTAGTGACCTACCGAAAAGCAGTCAATTCCCAAGCCAAGTAAAAATCAGTTCATCTGTCTCCTGATTGATAGGTTATAATCACAGGAGATAGACATCAGTGCTAAGGTTTACTTGCTGGAGAAAATGTCTAGGAAGGAGCACAAAGACCTGAGAAGCAAGGTGAAGGGAGTGTGGCAGATTATGCAGGTGGATTTACTTTGAAGCTTTAGTGATGTCCAAGCTAGAAAGGCAATTTTCTACTGCATTGCTCAAATTAGAATATTCATTTAAATCTCCTGTGTCATTGGACCTTTGAGGTTTGAGAGTCTACATTTCTAAAAATCTCTCACCTGCTTCCGCTGTTTTTGGCACCATGCTTTAATAGGAAGATTCTAAACTGTGATTTGTGCCACTTCCATCATGACAGGCCACATCGGGAAGAGACTGGCTGACCAGCAGACCATCTAGCTGCTATTAGAAAGGACACTTTTTATGAATTATTTACTCTGTGGCAGAAAAATGATCAAGGGATTTTTGTGCATTCCCTTGTGTAATTTTGATTTTGTAAGATATGCAAAATTATTCCTATCCCTAGGGAAGGATGAAATTTTTGTTCTGGATTTTTTGTTATCTTTGTGCAGTATTCCAGTGTGAATAAGGGATGACAGCATTTACAACAGTGGGCACTGTGCCATGAAGGTAATAAACACTTGATAAATGTTGACTTGATCTAATGGCTGGTCAGGCTCATATTTTTCAAGGTAAAATAAACCCTTCCAAACATATTCAAGCCTACCTATTTCTAGATCCTTGAGACATGTGATAAAGAGCTTGTGGAGTTTTTTTTGGCAAATACACTAGTCTTGTTAGAGCAAGAAATTTAAAAGACAGCCTTTGTATTATCTTTGTTTTTGGCTACTGGGAATCAAACTCAGGACCTTGTGCTTGTTAGGCAGGCGCTGTGCCACTGAACTATATCTCCAGCCCTACGTTATCTTTAGATCACCCTCAAGCAAGATAAATCTAGATAAATCTTAGAAATATAGAATGATTATCAGGGTTGTGCCGTATGTTTGCGCAGTGTACAACTGTAGTGGTTGACTGATTGCATCAATTTGAGAAGTTTAGAAGCTTAACTAAACTTGGCTCAGCAATTGGCTCGGCAATTCTGTACCCTAGGGTATAGAGGAGCCACCTCAGGGTGGGTCATCACCTAGATGATACAAAATGGAAACAAGGGAGGACAGAGGGGCTTCCATTCTTTGGAGGAACTCCAGTTTTCACCTTCAGCTTGGACGTCATCTCCTGGCTTCTAGTGTAGACTCTTCAGCTTCTGCCTTGGATCCTTCAACCTTCAGGCATAGACTCATCAGCCTTCCATCAGCCTCCTGGTGCGGGCTTACAAAGAATTCTGAGGTGAACTCCAGACCCTAGACCGAATCCTTTGGTCTCCAGTGTGCAGACACCCTCTGCATGCTTCCTCATCCATCTCTGTGGCTGACTGTCATAAGCCAATCTTTAATTTCTTATACATTTGTATGTCTTGTGTTGTGTCTGTTTCTCTAGTAAAACGCTGACTGATACAACAACCTGTATGTATGTTGTGGTGATAAAGAATAATGAATCTAATTCCACAAATGCCAAACTCAAGCAACACAGGAGGAATCAACCCATTTCTGGTACTACCCGTGCCTTTGTGGTAGATCCATTTTTCCATGAAGGGCAATTTATTTTACTATTTTGTTATTGATGATAATATTTTCAGCCTTATATGTCTGAAAATATATATTCTTTGTTTTTGAAGGATACTGTCATGGAAGGCAGAATTATAGGCTGACTTTTTTCCCTAACAATTTAAAGATGTTATTCCACCGCTTTCTTTTTTCCATTGATTTCTGTGAGAAATCTTTCATCTTTATGGCTTGCATCTGGCTGCCTTTGAAATTTTCTCTGCATCAGGCAATGGTTTTCTGCAACTTGGTAGCTTTGTCATTAGATGCAGAGAAATAGGATTAGGGAATACTTGGTGCAGTTTCCCTCTTGCTTCTCTTTAGGTTTTATTCAGCTTCTTGGATCTGTGGGTTCACAACTTTTCTGAAATTTGGAAAACTTTGGCCATTACTTACTCAAACATTTTTCTGGTTTTGGATATCTGTACACCTCTAATGTTCTCTGTCTTTCTGCAATGTACTCACATGCATGTGAGTAGTCTGCCGAATACTTGAACTCTTAGAAGATCACCAAGTTTTCACTTGCCTCCTTCTCCTCTCCAGTGCTTTGTCCACAAACTCCAGCTGATTTGGTTTCACCACCCTCAGCTCTGACTTCTCTACTCAGGGAATCCTCAGTGCTCTACTTGGGTATCTTCTCCTTGTGCTCTTTCCTGTAAACTCGAGGCATCTGGGACAGAGAGTTGTAGGGCTCACCTTGTTTTCTCCTTCTCTTTTTAGGTCACTGTCATTAGTTGAGGCTTCCCAGAGTCTTCAAAAATTCTGTTACATATTTTTTCCAGTTCTTTCGTTGTCCTATCTGGGTGCAAAAATTTAGTCCCTGTTGTTCCATGTTGTTCTGAGACAAGAATTTCTGTAATAGCGTTTCAAACACAAGAACAAAGACTTCTTGATCCGTGGTTACCTAGTTTGCATGCCTGAATTAGACCCATTGGGTCAATGTTTCCTTATTTTTAAAATGAAAAAAATTAGACTAAAAGCAAGACTCGTTGCATCCTACTTCTGAAAGTCTGTGAGTTCATGAAATCATACTAGGGGATCCCTAAATCACTATGCAATCACATGCACTTAAGCTGCCTCAGTCAGTGTGGAGACTTATAGCCCCACTTCCCCTGCCTATATCCATCTAGTCATCTAGCAAGTATGTAGTGAAGATCTACTGTATTCCAGGCACTATGCTGGGCACTGGCGATACAGAAACGAGCAGCTGAATGCTCATTGAGCCCTTATTAGAGATCTGCTGGGCCCTATGCTAACACCTTGCCAGTATTATCTCATTTAATCTTTACAGCCATCTTGCGATATAGGAACTATCATTATACAAGTGCAGAAAACAAGGTAAGAGAACTGAGGGATGAAACAGGAATACAAACCCAGGAGTCTAGGCAGTCTGATCCAAGATGACTTCCTTCATCTCTGTGTAAGATTCTAAACAGAGTCAGTGGACAAAACTCAGCTTGCAGTATATTTGCTTTGGCTCACACTGATGCTTTACAAAAAATTAAATTTGAATTTTCTGAAACTCTCTAGTTCAACACAGTCTACATTACTTTCTTTTTTTTTTTAATTTTATTTTAAAGACAAAAGAATGGAGACATATGAACCAGAAAAGCCATAAACAATACAGAAAATACAAAGTTATACAGACTATAGTAGGGAATTAGAATTGGATGTTGTATTACATAGTTATCTTCACATTAGTTAACACAAAAACATTAAAGGAAATACCAAATTATAGATAAGATAGTAGGGAATTTGCACTGGATGCTGTATAATATAAAGTTATCTTCATTTCTGCTAGTACAAAAACGACTGAGGAAATACAGAATTATAGAGAACATAGAAGG
>PVLD010010466.1:0-70661 GCA_004027595.1 Dinomys branickii | reverse complement strand
CTCTCTCTCTCTCTCTCTCTCTCTCTCTCTCTCTCTCTCTCTCTCTCTCTCTCTCTCTCCTCCCTCTCCCTCTCTCTCTCTGTGACATATGAGGATTTTTTTTTAAAGGTGACACCTGTGTCATCAAGAAACTTTTCCATGGACTGTTTTCAGACTGAACTATAATTCTGTAGCATGCCTTGGGTGAGGTACTAAGTATTACACTGGAAGGCAGTGCTTTAGGACTACAACTCCCCTATGAGTGAATGGGAAGCCCAGGGGTGGTGATTGGCATCTGTGGCCACCAGGAATGACAGTGGACATGAAACTACTTTGCTACTGGAGCAGCCACCATCTCAGCATCCAGAGCATAACAGATAAGCCAGCTCTCCAAAGGCTGGGTCTGACCCAGGCTGCACAACCTCCACTAAAACAGCTCTCCGGGTGTCACGTGTGTAGCGTTAGCAGCAGCACCATGGTGTGCAAAGCGCCATTTACTCATTCATTTCCAAACTCCGGTTTCTATGAAGGCACCAGGCTGGAAAATTGCTGCCATGGACACTAAATAATCTTAAATAATTCCATAGGAAAAAATCCACAGGGAAAAGAAAGCCCATTTTATAGGACTGAAGAAGAACAGAGATGGCAATCAGAGGACCTTAAAAGTCATGGTCTGAAAGCCATGGTTTCATATCAAGTGTGGAAACCAAGATATAGGATGGTACACTGTTTCCCAAATTTGACTGCGTAAGACTCATTGGGGAAAACTTTGAAAGATGGTTTTAAGAGCCAGTTTTCCAGCCTGCATCTCAGTCATGGAGAGGCAGACTCTCGGGGCAGATGAAGAGAGGGAACAGAACCCAAAGGTCTGCGAAGGTCCCTGGTGACTATGGTGACCCCAGGTCTATGGGCTTCTCCTCCAGGCTGGAGAGTTCTATTGTTAAGAAATCAGTGCATGGAAAAAAAGGCAGAAAGGCAAGAGCTGCGAGACTTCAGCAGCTGTCTCTGCGTATTTAGAGGGCTGGGACTTCTCTTATTATCATTTTATGCAATAAAAATTTTCTACTAAATTTTAATTACTAAACATAAAAGAGAGATGAGTTCAGTTGGAAGGGAGAATGGGGTGGTTTGTGGGGTGCCTGAATTTGGTCCTAAAGGCATGTGACCTGTTTCCAGGGTGACAATGTGACAGAAGGCTGGTCCTTTCCCCTGCCTCCTGGCATCGGCACACTGACCCTCTGGGAGCATCTTTGGAACAGAAAACTGGGACCCCTTTGTTCAGATTCCTCTGAAACCTGGCCTCAGAGCTGTGGGTAGGGAGTGCTACCCAGGTTGCTCCAGCCTGAGGTCAGGGGTCCACAGTGCATGATGGTTTTGCAGGCCTGGTGACTCAGCTGGGCAATGCTGTCTGAACTGCCCTGACGCTGTCTCTGTCACTAGCTAATGAGTGCCAGTCTCCAAGGCACCCACAGACCTACAAACATTTACTGAGCACCTGCTGAATGCCTGGCACAGTGTGAGGCACCACTGAGTTTCCTCTAAAATAAGACCTAGCTGGAAAATAATCAGCCTTGAAAACTATAGGCCAAAACTGCCATCACTACCCTCTTGCTCGATGGCTATTCTGTAAGGCAGGTAAGGCAAAGATCAGCTGATTGCTGACTGGGGCTGGCATTTTTGATCTCTAGTTTTCCAGGCTGATTATTTTCCAGCTAGGTGTTCTTTTGGGGGCAAAGAGGACATCATAAGAACTACCAGTCACTTGTGTAACAAGCATGTTCAGCCCAACTCTGACACTTTCCCTTTGTGTCTTATTTCTATATGACTCACTGGATCGTTCTGGTGCAAGGCCTGAGTCCAAGCTGTCCATCTGAGCACCTCAGAGGTAAGCAGAGAGTGCAGCTAGAAAGATGCCTTCGTGGTTCTTTGGCTCCCCAGGCTGGCCTGTGGCTCTGGCAGCCCCATCACTGCCTCAGCATCCTAACACTGTCACTGAGCCACGGGCAGAAATGCATGGTATCTGAGACACCTCTGCCCACACCACGGCCCCCTGAGTCATCACGGGGGCACACTGCTTGACATTAATCCCCCTGAAGCCTTTTAGCTATTCACTCAGTATTTCCAAACCAATTACTGGCTCTGGGTTTGCAAAGAGGGTTGGCACTGGGCTTTTGCGGCAGAGACTCCCTCCGGTCCCAACACCAATCCGAGGATGTTGTACTTTAGCAAAGAGAGAAAAGCATATAATTTTTTTTAGCTCAGGGGAGGCTGCAGGCAATCACAAATATCCCTTGAGCAGAGAGAGATTCTCCAGTTTAAAGAATCCACGTGTTCCCCGCCATAATTGGACTTTAGAGCCCCTCTAATTGGAAAGGAGGATGGGCGGGGGTGGTTGGAGACCTTGCCAGCCTGCTCCCTTTGGGAGGCCCTACAGAGCCTCCATTTAATTGGAAGGAGCCAGGGACAGACTCTCAACCAGGCCAGCATCAGGCAGTGTCTGGGAAATGGCGAGTGATTTACTTCTCTGGGGTCTATGTAGCTAGAGGAGGAGAAAGTCAGACACTGCCTAGTCTTTCTTGGCCATGGTCTCTTTAAGGTATACAAGTAGCAGAGACCACCAGGCTTGAGTAAAGACAACATGACGCGTAGTTAATTGTTCCTGGGTTCTGGCAGAGAGCACAGTAAGACCTTCTGCCCCGAACAAAAGGAAGAGTATCCCTTTTATAGGGAAGGACAGAAGGCAGGTGACATTAGGCAGGATGATCCCAGTGAACGTCTGTGGTTAAAGTTTCTTGGAAACCTTGCATCTCAGGGGGCTGAGTCCTTGGAAATGTCCGCTGTAAATTTTGAGGTGTCTCCAGGACCTGCAAACTTCTTTGTCCCATCTTACCTCCTTTCCTGTGTTTGCCCATGGTGGCCTCGGTGCTGAGCTGAGTTCCCTGCAGAGCCTGGTGCTGTGCTGGCCAGCAGGCTGGGAGAATCAGGCCAGGTTGGAGACTGGCAGTGGGCTCTGGTGCAGTTTCTTTTTTTTTTTTTTTTTTTTTTTTTTGCGGTACTGGGGATCGAACTCAGGACTCTGTGCTTGCTAGGCAAGCACTTATTCCACTGAGCTATATCCCCAGCCCTCTGGTGCAGTTTCTACAGGAGCTTCAAGGGCAGCCATGCTGTAGCCAAGGTCCCTTGTCCTCCCCTGTGTCGCCAGGTGAGATCCAGAGAGGCCTGCAAAGGGGCCCTTGGAGGTCCAAACCTGGCTTTCTTTGCTCCCCCCCGCCCCCACAGTAGGTTCTTTCTCAGTATCTGGGGTCATCATCCTTTTTTTTTTTTTTTTTTTGGCGGTACTGGGGATCAAACTCAGGACGCTGCGCTTGCTAGGCAGGCGCTTATTCCACTGAGCTATATCCCCAGCCCCGGGGTCATCATCCTTGAGGAAGAGCCACTCCTGGGATCCATGCTGGTTTTTTTTTTTGGAGCCAGTTGTAGCAACAGCAGCAGGAGGCCAAGTTCAAGTCAGAGGAAGCCACTAAGCTCTAAACAGAGGCAGCTGTTTCCTGGGGAGCCTGGGACTCCAGGCTGGGAGCATAGGCTTGGGGGAGACAGCAGGGAGAGGCTGGAGGGGGCGTGGGGCTTGGCTCCAGGGCAATCTGAGGAGGGGACATGGAGTGACCTGCCTGGACAATTGACTGAGGGTGGGGGCCTGACCAGTGTCTGCCTCTGGATGTGCCTGGCCTATCAGCCCGCTACATACCTCCCTCTGTCTACTCCTGAGCCAGGGTGGGGGGGACACCGCCAACTCCACTGCTTCAAAACCCTGGGCAGAGACAGCCCTGAGCAGGGAAGGGAGGTTGGGCTGAAACTTGAATCTCCTTGGTCATCACCTCTCTGTCTCACCCTGCAGGGTCTCTGCATGGAGTAGGGGGCTCCGGGTTAGCCTTGCTCAGGAGCCCCCATTCCCTTCACTTGCGGTGACACCGAAGTCCCAGCTCCGTTGGCTTCTTTCTGTGTGGAAGGCCCTGGCAGGTGGGTGGATGGGGGGGCACAGAGAAGGCACCTCAGATAGGTGGTGTGCTGTGATCACTGAGCCACGGGCTTTCAAATAAGAGCGGTAGAGGAGCACAGTGCTGGTCTATGTCTGTAGTGTAAATTCTCCCACCAGGGCTGGTTTCAAGTTGCCAAGGTAATGTCTCCACGCAGTGTTGGAAAGATGTGCTGACACAGCTCCCGCAGGAGGGTGTGACCTGGTTTCCAGCCACCGTGGGCAGAGGATGGAGACGTGCCCCTGAACCCCTGTCTCCCAACACCACCTACTGACACAGGAAAGTAAAGCTCCCAACCCGAACGGTATCAGACGAGTCTGTGTTCTCTAAAATCAAAGAATGAATTTTAGGAATGATGGAGGTTAAGAGCAGAATATATTTATTGAGAGAAAGAAAGCTTCTGTCCAAGAGAGGGACAGAAGGGGGCCCGAGTGGGTTACTCCCGACTCTGTCTTTTCTAGGAACTTTTATAGGGAAAAACCACGAGGTGAGGCGGGTCCAAGGTAGGGGAAATGGACAAAACTATGGTCCGCCAATAAGAGTGCAAGGATAAATATTCAGGTAAGACTGAGTGGACTGGGATCAAATGGGGAAGTGAGTCACGCAGCAAGCGGGCATGAATGCAGAGCTGGGCTTTTCCCGTAAGGGGTCGGGGTCAAGGACTTCCTGGCTTTTCAAAGGTGGTTGTTATTTATTAATTTTCGACATTTACACCCAGGGGATATGTGGCCGCACCTGCTTAGCCTCCTTTGTCTTGAGGTCTGGCCCACAGGTGTTTTATCTTTTATGTTGGCTCCTTTCAGGGCGCAGCCCTGTCTGACTGCCTATAATATTTTTATCTAACTCAGCTGCCTGTAACACTACCACCTCCAGGCCCCCGCTGCCTCATGCACAGAGGGTCTTTATTCCACCTCGTGGAGCCTTCAGGAAAGGCAGTGACTTGTCTGCCAGGCAGAGTGACCTGAGCAGGGTAGGGAACAGAAGTGAGGCCCACAGTGGGCACACAGCCAGCCTCGCCCAGGGGCTGCTGAAGCAGCATCCTCCCCAGCACGGAATCCTGTGCAAACATGGCCTGAGATTCCTAGAAATGTCCTTGATGTGAACAAGAGTTGGGAACTGTCCCATCTAAGGATCAATAAAGCCTAATTCACAGCAGGTGAGGATTCCCAGCTAATCCTGTGGGAGCCAATTCACCAGAAAGCCATCGTGCTGGAAGACCCTGTTTCTATGCTGATTCTCAAATCCTCTGGCTGTAGGGAGCGTTCAAACACAGCCCTCAAGGGGAAGTGAGAGGTAGAGCCTGCACCGCCTCCCAGAGGCCTGGGCTCAGGTCTGGGAAGGCGAGGGGGGTTCAGGCTGAGGAGGGAAGGGCTGGGTTGAGCATTCCAGAGGCCTTGGCAGGATAAACATTCTCTGGTGCTCAACCATCAGACCTGGAAAATGCCAGCATGTATTTTTAATCTGTCTTCTCTTCCCTGAATAATGAAAGACGAAAATCATGGGTTTGACTGGCATTTACAAGGAGGCACTGAAGGAGGCTGGAGCAGAGGAAGTTAGCTCAGGTTACACTCCTGCCTGCGGCCTCCTACCAGCCCGAGGTGCTTCTGTCTCTGGCAGGACGCCCTCCCCACAGGGCCCGAGTGGCTCTGGCTCCACAGAGCTGGGGAAAGGGGCGTTTCTTTCAAAGAGACAAGAAGCTCTCCAAGTTCTGATCATGACCAGCTGTGGTAAAGAGACAGGGATTTGAGGGAACCCGATGAAGGCCCACGGTCAGCCACTAGGCTGTGGCCACTTCTCATGGCATAAATGTCTCCAGCAAGGCCACCTCTAAACACCAACGCAGCATCACTGGGAAATACTGGGCACAATCAGCTCTCACAAGGTCTGGTCTGGGCGGGGGAGCAGGCTGGGCTCAACATGTTCAAGGCACAGAAAGAGGGGAAGGGGTTTGTGGGCCAGGGACAGAGGGCTGGCTGGGAATGGTAGGGGACAGTATCTTTTAAGGGGACAGTGAGAAGGCAGGGAAGTAACTATGAGACCCTGGGCAAATCATTCCAGTTTCAGAACTCTTGGCTCTCTGTCTCTACCCCGGTGACAAGAGTAGTGACCCAACTATTACAGATGGCCGCTGGGAGGTTAGGATGAGATCACACAGCTGGGATCACTTTGCAAAGCTGTGGCATTAGTGGAGGATAGTGGTGCACACCTGTAATCCCAGCACCCAGGAGCAGAGGCAGGATGATCGTCTCTATTTCGAGACCAGCCTGGGCTACAAAGTGAGGTCAGGGCCAGCCTGCACTACATAGCGAAATCCTGTCTCCAAAAGAAATTAAAAAAAAAAAGGAAACAAAAACTGGTATTTTACTCCAAAGGCATTAGTTTAATAACAGTCAAAAAGTGAGACTACCTAGTTTCCCTAGCCACACTGTCACATGAAAACTATGTACCCATTATTAAGTAAAATGATAATAATAAAAGTAAAAATAACAAAGGCATTTCTGCCTAAAGCATGCAAGAGAGAAATGAAGGTGTTCTAAGTAAGAAGAGGCCAGCCATGCATGGGAATATCCTTCCCATAGTCACCTGCAATACAGTTCCAATTTAATATTTTGTTATTGTATCTTTGTTCATTCATTCAAAAAATGGATGCTAATTACTGGATGCTAATTCTGCTGGGTATTAAAACATTGGTAAACCATAGGCATACCCTGGGAGGCTTTGAGTGTACTGGGAGTATGGTCACTAAAGTAAGACAGGAGCCAAGGGTTCAGGGAGTGAGACGGGGTCACCTTGACCAGTGATGGTGGCAGCCTCCCCCAAATGCATGATACACAGCAGCTGGTGTGGAAGTAGGTGAGGAGATGCACTTACAGACCTTTCAGTAGATGCTGGGGCTTGGTCTTGAGCTGCATCTGTAACCTCCAGGGCTTGCTGGATGGGTGTCAGAAAGGTCCCAGATCCTGAAATTGTGTGTAGAATGCAGGGTCCATTCATGCAGCAGATTCCCGCAATGGCCTGTGTTCCAGATGGGCTTAAAACAGAAGGAGGAGGTGAGTGGCTAAGAACATATGCAATGGGTCCAAGGCACCATGTGGGCAGGATGGGGGCTCGGGGTGCAGGACTGTCAAAGCTTCTTGGTGGGCACTGTGTTCAGTGTCCAGGACCCACCAAGGCAGGATGGAGAGGGGTAGATGTTTCCAAGAGCACTAAGACACATGGTGCTTTCCACCAGTACCCATGGGGCAGGGAGCCCTCCAGGCCTGGGAGGTTTCCATTGACTGCACATTTACCACCACCTTTCCAGAATACACAGCTTGCTTTTGTGCCTTCTCATCAATAAACCATGCTGTCCATTCCCTGGCTTTCAGGAAATGAGCCTCATTTTCCCATCCCCACCCTGGGTTACGTTACTGTGGAGCCCAAGGTGGTAAAGACCTGTTCCCATCCGTAATGTGCCACGTATGGTATGTGGTGGGTTCCAAAACCAAAGTATTTGTCCTCAAACTGAATTAGTAGGTAAAAGTGAGTAGATATGTGTGACACATCAGTTTGGGGCTCAGAAGGGGGTGACTATACAATACCAGTTTTGGCTGTTCAGAGACACTTTTGCTTTCTTCCTGTTTTGGCTATGTAGACGAGAATCTGTGTAATCTATAAGGAAAGTGAAGCAAATCACATCCAGTTAGTTCACAGAAAAAGTAGGAGCCAATAGGTCGTGTCTCTGAATCACTAAGCATTTATCATCAGGCATCTGGTAAGTGCCTAGAGGTCTAGTTGACATGGAGGGACCACAGGGGGCATCTTCTATAAGGAGTGGCCTTGTGAACATGTCCTGGAGGTCGCCTGTAAGCCCTAGGAATCTCCTGCCTGGTGAAAGTGACTCTGTCCACCCTAGATGTCTGTGCTTCAGTGTGGCTCACGGGCCATGTGATAACAGCTCAGCCTTGGACCATGTAGGTGACCATTCATGTCTCCTTGATCCACCCTAGGAAAACTTGGGGCACCAAGACTCAGGTGGCTTCCTTATTGGTGCCATGCTGTGCATCTGTCACACAGGATTGCTGGGATTGTTGGCACTGCCCACATGACTCCACTGGACAGGACAGCGGAGGTTCCATGCTGGTCTCTCTTGAACTCTGCCCACCTCCCCATGGGCTCCTTCCCAGCCAGCATCTTCTGGGTGCTTCACTGTGATAGATTGGCCTCATGGGAATATGGTGACTCTCAGTTTTGTGCGAGCTGTGAACTGCTGGACCCGAGGGTGGTTTGGGGGACCCTTGAGCTCACACTGCCAGGGGAGAACATGTGACCTGGGCCAAGGCTGGTCCCTCTGAGGGCCTTGGGTCCCCTTCCTGCTGGTGAAGTGAGAGACACTCTGGTCCTCTGGCACAAACACAGCAGGCCCCTGATGGCGTCCATAGCCTTAGGAAACAGCGGCAGTCTCATCTCAGCGCTGGCAGAAACAAGTCAGCCCCTGTTTCCCTGGCTGCCCCCTCCCCTTCCAGGGTGAGGGGCACAGCGTCTCAGGGCAGGGGTGTGCAGGGCAGGGGACCCACAGAAAGCACAAGCTGGGGCTGCAGGCAGTGGTCATTTGGAAGAATCAGTCTGAGGGAGCCAGAGGAGAGAGGGAGCAAGGTGCGCCATGAGGGCCAGCAGGGCAGAGGAGGCTGCAGGGAGCCAGAGGAGTGGGGGGAGATGGGGTGGTGGCACTTCATAGGTGCCCAGAGGCTTCCCATATCTAAATAGCTCACAGTCATGGACTTGACAGGATCAAAATGTAGTGAAATAAACTTAGCACTCTCAGCAGAGCCCAGCTCTGTCGTGGACAATTTGCATGGCCTTTTCAAATCAGGCTGGTTCTGAGGATGCTGAATTCAGGCCTGCAGAGTCCTGCTAAACCCCTGCTCTTTGGGGCCTGGTTACCTTGAGTGCAGGGAGCAGATATTGGCCCTTGGTAGGAGGAGCCCCCTCCATGACGTTAGAATTTCAAGGTGCCTTGCCTCTATTAGGATGAGCTCTCACCTAGACAACTGGAGTGCTTTGGAGTCTGCTGCGGTTGGATTGTCATCCTTGACTACTGAGACCCACTGCTCCTATGTTGTGCTGGCTTTTCATGAAAATGAATCTCTTTCTTGAGCTCTGACTCTTGAGGAAATCCAGGGCACCATAGAATAGTTAATTTCCAAGATTCACAAGCACACTTTCAGGAATAATTCAGCACACCAACCATAGGTTTAGAACCTGAAGCCGCTATAGAGATGATCACCTCTGGTCTCCATGTTTTATAGACGAGCAAACAGAGGCACAAAGAGGAAAGGTTGCTCTTCTGGGGCCGTGTAGCCAGATAGGGCCAGGAAAGGTGTTGTATCCAGCCTTCTGTGAGTGGAAGCAGAGGCTTTATGAAAAGCACCAGACATGAGTTGTCCTCAGCAGAGTTTGGGATGGGCAGGACACATGGCCAGTTTGTCTCATTCACCAAGGGTTTTGTTCCTACTCAGCTTGTGTGGCTGCAATTCATTCTGACACAAGACACCCCACATAGCGTCGGACCTCTCCAGCCAGGGCTCAGTCCCTCACAAGGCAGCCTGCTTCCCCCACCATCCTGGGCCAGGGCCCCAGTTCCTGGAATCACACTCTCAATACCGTTCTGGGGAGGTGGGCAGTGGTGCTCTCCAACAGAGACGAAACAGGAGTCTCTGAGGTCATTCTCGGTTTCTGAGCAGTTACAGTAAAAAGAAATAAACTTAAGTTTAATAGTATATTTCATTTAATCCAGTACATCCAACATGTTATCATTTCAACATATAATCAACATGCAAATTACTAAGGAGATAATCTTCTATTCAAGCTAAGTCTTCAAAATCCAGTGTGATTATCCCATGGGATAGCCCATCTCAATTAGTCAGAATTGTAAGTCAAATGTTTAGGAGTCAGACACAGGTAGCTTGTGACCACTGTGTGGGGCAGCTCATGGCTATTTGTCACAGTCTGGAAAGGCACCTGTAGCAACTCATAAAAGCTTAGAATCTCTGTTCAAGGGTTCATCCTACTACATAGATCCTAACTGCCACTGCCTGTAAATATCAAAAACCTAGTTCAGCTCAGTTCTGTATTTAACTGAGTCTTATTATTATTATTATTATTTTTTTTTTTACTGTATTCTGATGCTTTGACATCTGGAGCTTTGTTGACACTGGAGAGAATCTTTCCAGAGGAGATCTTTTCTAGAAATAATAAATAATTTCCTTCGAGCTGCTTCCCAAATACAAACCAACCATTCCAGAGCCCATAGCTCCCTCCTGATTGTGTGTGTGTGTGTGTGTGTGTTACTGAGGTTTGAACCCAAGGCCTTGCCCTGAGCTACATCCCCCTCTTTTGGAAACATTTTAGTTAGAGATATGTTCTCATTAAATTACTAAGTGGCCCAGGCTGGGCTTGAACTTGTGATCCTCCTGTCTCAGCTTCTCAGAGCGCTGGATTATAGGCACCTGTCACCGTGCCCTGTTCCAAATGAGCTTTTTATTAGGCTTTTCTACTCTGGGCCACTTGTTCGCCTGTCCTCAGCTCCCCAGGCCCAGGTACCAGACAGCTCGGAACAGTACCTATGCCTTAGAACTGTCGAAATTGTTCAGACCAGCCAATGGTGAGCCTGTCTCACCGTTCCTTCTTTCTCTGCCCTGTTCCCCCGTGAGGCCTTGTATGGTATGGCATTTCTTTGTTGCTAAGGAACTGTGAGTAATTAACTATGATTTCAATAGTAAGGCCATCCCTATCTGTTGACATCACTGCTCTTCACATGCTGTAGGACTACACTACATTTTAGAACTCTGCCTTCAGGTTTTAGGGTTGGTGATCTGGTTAGGCTACCTGACAGCCCATGTCATGACCTTGACAAAGGGCAAGTGTCTGATCAGTGGAGATTCTCTTGCAGCCACCCAGTGGATACTTCCCAGGGCCAGTTATGGTGAATCCAGAGCAGAAATCTTCTTGGACCCATGTCAGCCTTTGTTCCCATGGTCTAGGTCCAGAGAGAGTGGCCCATGGTTGGGAAGGGAGACCACCAAGGCAGCTGACATCCCCAACCCGGAGATGTCCCAGGAGAGATACCGTGAGAACCAAGGCCAGCCAGAAGTTGTCTGACCCTGTGAACAATCAGCGCACCTCTAGTTTTGACCTAAAATATTTCATAGGTGATGCCCCTTCCCCAGGTGACAATATATTTTATGACCACGCGCAGCACAGCAGACTGCAGGGCCCCTGGTGCTATCTGACACACTTTCCTGTCATCACCACAAGGCTCACCTGCATGAGGCTGGGGGCAGGTGGCCCAGGAACCAGCTCAGGCCCCAGTGGGCAGCCTGGGAGAAAGCGAGGAGGGCGGCATCATACAGTGTCGAAGCTCATGTCAGGAGCTTTGGGTCACCCCTCACTTTATGCACAGGAACCTGAGGCCTGGAGAGAGGCTTCGAGGCCAGGGAAAGAGAGGGCAGGAGCAGAGGCTGGGCCTTCTTGCTGCTCCCTTATGAGCTACTTGGAAAACTCTCCTGCCTCCCTCCCCTTTCGGCCTCTGTCCTCTTTCCTTCTCCAGCCCATCTTTGTCCTCTCTCCTGCCCACCCCTTCTGTTCGGGTTCCTTCTCTCCCCACTTCCTTCCTTCCCTTCCCTGCTTGCCTCTTTTTCTTCCTCCCCTCCCCTCCGTCTCATGGATATTGGGGCCAGGTACTTTCTGCACCCCACTCTGCATCCTGACTGGAGCCATTTTAGGGGAGCAGCAGGCTGAAGGCGGGAGCCCTGCACACCAGTCCCTGATCCCCAGCCAGCTTAGCAGCTGGACCCTTTCAGCGTGGAGGGGCACCTGTGCCCAGGAGGGCAGGGCCTGAGCTGTAGAAGGGGTCCACGCACCTGCCCAGCACCAAGGTCAGCTGCTTTTCCCCACCGTCCCTAGGGGAGCCAGGTGCTGACAGCTAAGTCTGCAGTTAGGTGCACAGAGGCTGAAGCTTCCAGACAGACAGCTGTTAAATATTGTCATGGCCCAGAGGGGTGGATTCCCCTCGTTAGGCAGCCCCCCACCTCCCTAGGTGTTTGGGGCCGAAGGTCCGCTTCACTCCTTTTCTTCAGGGCTCTTCTTCCCGGCTGTGAGATGAAAGGGACTTAGAAGCCCCTTTCCTTTCCGCTGTCATCTAACTGGCTGCCGTAATGGGTCCCTCTTCTGCTTCTGGGCCCTGTTGACCTGTCTGTGCTGTGGGGCTTGGATGTGCCACGACAGCCTGACCAGAGCCTGTGCTAGGAGATTCAGGGCGCTCAGTCCGGGACCACCATGATAACCACGTTGGGCTTGAGCTCAGTTCCAGGTTGCAGTGTTGGGCTTGGCCTAGAAATCTACATGTCTACCACCCCTCAGTGGCTCCAATTGCCCCAAAGGTGTCACCCAGCAGGTGGGAAGGAAAGTCCTGTCGACTAGGGTGGATGACGAGGCCTCTGCTCCGGCCTTCCCTCTGCAGGGAGCAGCTGTGCCCATCAAAGGCCAGAACAGGGTGGGAGGGGCCGAGCTCCCTTCTTCCCTTCGCCTGCTCAGCCCCTCCCCCATGGCTGACCGCCAGGCCTCCCAGGATGGAGACATCCCTCAGCCCCCTGGAGGTGCCAGAATCCAGCTAGCAATTACTCAGTGTGTCTTAACTAGCATGCAAATCACAGCACACAGGCCCTGTCCTGTCACCCAGCCAGCCAGCGGCCAGCCTCCCCCAGGGACCCAAGGCTGGGGGCTGCGGTTCCCAGCTGCCCCGTGAGGGAGTGGTGCCTGCCCATGTGCTGGTGTTCATCTGCACTCCAGGGGCTGGCGCATGCCAGGTTGCCAGGCCCTGTTCTTGGCAGAGGAACACAGAGTTGCTGCCGCTGAGTTAATTAGAGATGGAGGGAGGCAGGCAGACGGACTTGGCAAGCAGAGGGGTGGGAGATGCCAAGAGTTCGATGCCACGTGCCATGTCTAGGGAGGAAGTGGGAGATGGGCACAGCCAGCTGCTTAGAGGTCACTCGGCCCTGCACGCACCTGCCAATCCAACAGATGGGCTGTGTATCCCCATTCTGTGTCTACAGGCACTGCCAGGAGGAAGGAGACGCAGACCCCATGCAGAGCTGCGTGGCCCACACAGAAATCATTGGAAATCACTGGTCCCATGCAGCTGTGTAAACACCAATGAACTGCAATGAAATAAAATTAAAAACTTACTGGTGAAGCCCCATTCCAAGTGCTCAGGAGCCACAAGTGGGAAGGGCCCCAGAAAAAGAAACAAACACAAACCCCGCACAGAGTGTGCCTGCCAGGTGAGGGGCGCATAAGAATCCCCACTATTCATGTGGCAGGCGCTCTCTGAGGCTCCAGGGGGCGCTTAACTGTGGGCAGCGTGCTCGGGAAGCTCAGAGGCTATTTGGCCAAGCTGGAGTTCGTGAACAGACTTCTAGAAAATCTGAGGCCATCTACCCTATCTTTCAATTTAGATTCTTTATTTTTTTGTTTCAAAGCCCTGCTTGGGGTGCGTACCCAGTAGTCACCGTTCTGGGACGGTTACGAGAAAAGTCACCATGAACACTGTTTGGGTTCATGGCGGGGGGTGAGCTGCAGAAAGCAGCTTTGAATTTATAAAATTCCCTTCTTAACCTATATCATACCTCTCCCCAGGTGTCATGCTTCTCTGCCTTTCCTGATAGGACAATCTCTGCCTTTGACAGGAGGGTTTAGACTATTTATATTTAATGTGACTTGGTTGGGTTTAAATCTCCATCTTGCTATTTGTTCTATATTTGACATCTGGTCCTTGTTTCCTCTTCCCTTTTTTTCTCCCTTTCTTTTTCTTTGCCATGTTAAGTACTTTTTAAAAACAATTCTGTTTTCTTTGTTGGTTTGCTATCTATCATTGCTCTAAAGTTTACATTATGCACCTTTTTATCAATGCCTACATCATAATTTATGAGCCATGAGGCAGTCTTTTTCCTTCTGTCCCTTCCTAGCTTTCTTGCTTTCTTTCTTTCTTTTTTGGTACTGGAAATTGAACTCATGACCTTGCTCTTGCTAGACAGGAACTGTGCTGCTGAGCTATATCCCTGGCCCCTAGTTTTCTTGTTATTTGGCAGGATTTCTCTTCTACATATGCAGTGGATCAAAAAGTACAGTGAATTCATAACCATTTAAAAATTTATTATAGGAGCTGGGGATATAGCTCAGTGGAATAAGCGCCTGCCTAGCAAGTGCAGGGTCCTGAGTTCAATCCCCAGTACCGCCAAAAAAAAAAAAATAAAGAAAAATTTATTATAGTATTAGATACATGGCCACTAATCCCCCTCAAAGAATTCTCGCTGGCTTTGAAAACACATCCCTTCATCCTTGGCACTTTCTGAAGCAGTTCTAGAAGTCCTTTTTGGTAGGTGTCCAGTTGTGCAGTTATGGCTGCGTCAGTGTCCTGAATCCATTCAAAACATTTTTGTCTCATGGTCATTTTGATTTGGGGGAAGAACCAAAAGCTACATGGTGCCAGACCTGGCAAGTAAAGTGGATGAGGGCACACCATCCTGTTCTCTCAAGCCTGCCTTTCCACTGCTTGGCACTCAGCCTTCGTGTCCACTGTATTTTTTAATCACACCTTGTAAAGACACTCATGAAAGAGGACTTGAAGAACAGCTTCAGAAAGTGGCAAGAACACTGGCATAAGCCTATTGGAGTATATGAGGGGGAATAGTTGGAGGGAAATGAATGGCAGTGTGTCCTTTACAATAATAAGTTTTTGTTGTTGTTGTTTTTTGAAACAAGGTAACCCTATGTGGTTCAAGCTACCTTGAACTCACTCTTTAGTCCAGGCTGGCCTTGAACTCAAGGCTCCTGCCTCAGCCTCCTGAGTGCTGGGAGTACAGGCATGTGCTACCATTCACAGCCAGCAGTAAGTTTTTAGTTTAAACATTCACCATACATTTTCATTACCCCTTGCATGTGCAAAAACGTTTCAGTGGGAAGAAGGCAATTCTCCAACAAATGGTGCTGCTTCAGTCAGATAACTGCGGTACTTTAAGCCCTAATTCCTATCTTATACCATATACAAAAATTAAGTTGAAATGGATTTTAGAGCTAAAACTGAGGCAAAAGTATAAAAATTCTAGAGGAAGACAATCAGCAATCTTAGCTTACACAAAGGTGGGTCATATTGCAGCAGAACTGCCCCCCCCCCGCACTGGTGTACTTCACTTTGTTAGTTGCTCAGGTAATAGTTCCTGTTCCAGTTCTGGTTGCTTCTGTCTCTTAGAAAGAGCTGGTCACTGTGATGCATAGCTGCTCAATACGATGCACTTTACATAAACCAATTCCCAATTCACAAGTCATTCTGCCTCTGTCTTCTTGAGACAGGGTCTTGCTATGCAGTTCAGGCTGGATTTGAGCTCAATTTGTAGCCCAGGCTGGTCTTGAACTCACAACAATCCTCCTGCCTCAGCCTCCCCAGTGCTGGGATTACAGGTGTGTGCCACCATGCCCGGCTCATTTTGCCTCTGTACTTCCTGCTTGCTTATCTCATATAAGCCCTAGATCACCAGAGATCAGGGCCTGATATTCTGGGGATGATCCTGATCAGTGCCCATCAACGTAAATAAATCTGCCTCCAAATCCTGGATGGTGTTTCGGTGTTTCTTCTTGCCGTTACAATACCAAGCACAAACTACAAAAGAAAAGTACATAAGCCGGCTTTATAAAAACTAAGAGCTTTTGCCCTTCACCATTAAGACAATGAAAAGACCAACCAAAAGACTGAGTGAAAAATCTTCCAAAATACGGACCTGATAAAAGACTTGTGTTTTGAATGTACCAAGAACGCTTGCAGCTCTGTAGCCAGAAGACACGGTAGCTGCATTAGCCAAGTCTCCCCTCCCATGGAATCAGTTACCTGAAGTCAGTTGTCCAGACATTCAGTGTTTCTGAATCATGTGCCAGTCTGAGTAGTGTGATGAAACTGCACCTTTCAGCACCCTACTGCCTCGGACATCAATCATCCCTTTGTCCATCACTTTGGTGGCTCGTATGTGACCCAACTGTTAATCACTTGGCAGCTAAGTGATCACCTGTTGCGGTGTCACAGTGCTTGTACTTAAGTAACCTGTATTTTGCTGAATATTGGCTCCAAAGCATAAGAATAGCAATGTGGGCAATTCATATCTACAGAACAGAAGTAAATTGCTTCCTTCAAATGAAAACATAAAAGTTCTTATGGGACACAAAAGCATATGCTGAGATTTCTAAGACCTATGCTAGGTTATTGTTTCTCTCACGCCTTTGGTTTTTCTTCCAGTACTAGGAATTAAACCCAGGGCCTTCACACTGACCTATATCCCCAGCACTTTTTATTTTGACACAGATCCCACTATGTAGCCCTGATGGCACTCGCACTCAAACTTGTGATCCACCTTCTCAGCTTCCCAAAGTTGTTGTTAATCTCTTACTGTGCTGAATTTTTTTTTTTATTTTAAAGACAAAAGAATGGAGACATATGAACCAGAATAAGCCATGAACAATATCGAAAATACAAAATTATACAGAACATAGTAGGGAATTAGCACTGGATGGATGCTGTATTACATAATGTTATCTTCACATTAGTTATCACACAAACATTAAAGGAAATACCAAACTATACAGAAGATAATAGGGAATTAGCACTGGATGCTGCATAACATAAAGTTGTCTTCACTTCTGTTAATACAAAAACGATTGAGGAAATACAAATTATAGAGAACATAGAAGGGAATTAGCTCTGGATGCTGTCCTACATAATGTTACCTTCACATGTTACTCAGTTACACAGATGATGGCCCATTTGATCATTTAATTTTCTCCTCCCTCATCTCCATTGCCCTACCACTCAATCAGTCATCTTCCCTGTGCTGAATTTTATAACTAAAGTTTAACATAGGAATGTATGGGGAAAAGCCATATCTAAAGGAGTACTAGTCTGCTGTAAAGAAGGTAAATCTGAGTCATTTTTAGGAACACGGATGCACCTTAAAACCATAATGTCAAGTGAAATAAATCACTCATGTGACATTAAATATTGCCTGGTTTGTCTTAGGTGAGAAGCCCGAAGTATAAATAATGTAAAGAACAAAATAAGGGTGGCTAGTGGGAAACAGGGAGATAGATTTTTTGCAAATGGTAAGGGAACCTAGAGATAGAGAGAGGCAGAGGGAGGAGAGCGGAAGAGGAAGTAAAAATATTAAGATGCGCATGTACACGTACCACCTCCTGTGACAAATGTAATCATTCATCAGACATGGACTGAAAGGCAGCATCTATGAGGTTTGGGGCTACCCACAGTCCCAGTTGTCTCCTGGTGGTCTTGGAATGTGTCCCCCTGATGACAGAGTGGGAAGAGCAAAACACTGGTGTGCATCTCTTTCCCCTCCACTGCTTTGCCTCTAAATTTTGGCTGCCTTGGTGCTGCCTTCTCTCTCTTGCTACCAGTAGCCCTGTGTGACTGTTACAGAATGCCCGAGACGGTCAACTTAAAGGGAGAGAAGTTTGATCTTGGCTCATGGTTTCAGAGTTTTCAGTCTGCCATCACTTGGCCCTATCACTTTGGGCCCATGGCAGCACAGTACATCATGATGGGAACATGTTCACCTTGTGGCAGCTGGGAAGCAAAGAAAGAGAAACCAGATGGGTCCGGGGTCCTAATATCCCTGTCCAAGGTGCAGCCCTGGTGCCATAACTTACTCTGGACAGGCCCCAGCTCCTTAAGGTTCTACCAGCTCCCAACAGTGCCACAGGTTAGGGACCAAGCCCCTGACACACAGACCCTCAGGGGACACTTACCCAAGGCACTTGGCCTCCCAGACTCTAGCACAATCTCTGGAACTCAGAGACCTGAGTGGCTCCCCTGTCCTGTGGGATGACTCGGAGTCCCGCCCCATGTGCACTGAGTTATTCACAGGCTTCGCCTCACTACCTCTCCTCTCAGAGGTCACTCTTCAGTGACCCCTGCTGTCCAGTGTCTGAGGCTCTGTTGGTTGCTTCCCCTGTTGGCTGTTTTCAGAGGCTGCTGGGTTGGATAGGAAAGGCCTCCTTCACAGCCAGGACTCACAGGCTCAGGGCTTAACAGGCAGCGAGTGGCTATGCACAGAAAGGGGAGGTTCATCCCGGAGCAGCACAGCTGAGCTGCCTCACAGCTAGTAAGGGGAGACTATCGCTGCTGCTGAAGGCTTTTATCACCAGGATGTCAGTGGCCCCACCCACTGCCCCCATGCTAAGGGCTCTTCCACTGTATCCCCAGGCCAGATTCTCCCAACTTGGGGGCCTCAGCTGCGCCTTGGCTCTGGGTTCATGTTCATCTGAGTTTGCCACCATCACCTCAAACTCAGCACATCCAGAAAGGAATGTGTCTTTCCAAATCTTGTGCCTTCTCTCTCTTGCTACCAGCAGCCAGTGGTCTCATCAGACTGGGCAACTTATCCCTGTCACCAGGAGGCATCTCAGACTCCTGTAAGCTGCTCCCTGGGATACCTGCCCACTTTACTGCACCTGGGACCTGATTTTGTTAGTCTCTTGGGATCCAGGGAGCCCCTGGGGTGCAGGGTGCAGCATGCCTACTTGTCCTGTAGATCGGCGTGTTCTGGTGCTTGACTCTAGGTCTGCAAATGTCCTTAAGAAAGTGGTTCTCCCAGAACTGTAATTGACAGATGATGCTTGGATGCCCATGACCACAAGAGAAAAAAATGAACTTGAGGGCATTCTTGAGATAATCCCTAAAGTATGGGTCAGCAAATGTTTTCTTAAGGGGTCAAGATTTGACCTGTACTATTGTGATGACTCCCTGACAGACACCCCTTCTATGTGTATGTGCACGGGTGTGCGTATGCATATATGTGCATGTATGTGTGAGCAGGTTGTACATACACGCTTGAGAAATTTGCCTAAGCTCTCTGGGCCTCAGTTTCTCCCTCTGTGCAGGGTGTGGCAAGCATGTGGGCTCATTCCCACTGCCCTAGCAATGTGTTTGGTTTCTCCTGTCTTCTGTTTTCTCTGGCGCTTTGTCACGGGACAGATCTGAACTCACAGAGCTGTGGGGACAGCACACAAGCTGTCAGCTAAGAAAATCATTTAGAGGTAAATAAAGTGGAGACACTGAGCCCACTCAAACGTGCAACATGGAGCGCGGAGAACAGGCTTCCAGGCCTGGGTGAGCCCCTCTTTAGCAGCAGCCGGAGCCCAGCCAGGGTCCCCATGTCCCCACGCTGAGAGGAGCTGTGCTCGCAGCCAGGGCTGGACACGTGTGAGCAGTCCAGCTCCTCTGGATGGTGGACGCAGGAGCCAGGCCTTGAGACATGAAGTAACACTTCTCCTTTTCCTGTTCCTTTTGTGGGAGGGAGGCTGGGGAGGGTGGAAGAAGGTGGGGAGGCGTCGAGACGAGAACAAGGGCAGACAATAGGAAAGAGGCTTGAGCTGGCGATCTGACCCTGAGACAGCCAGGTCCGAGGGGTCCGGCTGGCCTCTGTGCCCCATCCCCTCTCTGGCTGCCTATTTCCCTGTTCTTTCCGTTACTCTGAAGCCAGACATAGAGCTGCTTTCGAGATGCAGCCTGCCTTCTCCCTCGGCCTTGGGTGAGCTGCACGAGGGGCTTGAGGGAAGGCAGCCAGGGAGGGGCTACTGCCCTGTGCCAAGCACGCAGACCGAATCACTGTTTTCATTTCTTAAAGTCAAAACCCTGCATCAGGCTCCCCTACCCACCCCAGTCCCTCTGTTATCCTTGGACCATTTGGTAGTTGTTGCTATGGAAACGACAAGCAAATGGCATGCAAATCAACACAAGCAATAACAACAGGAAGGACAGGAGGGGTGGTGGCGGGGGAAGGTCTCTACCACAGCACTCATCTGAGACCAGCCCTAGAGGGCCTTCGTGAGATTCAAGGAGGTTCCACTCTAGAATCCAGTGGGAGGAGGAGGCTGTGGAGAATACCAAGCACACGGGCTGTTTATCCTCCAGTCGGGCCTCAAACATTAGCAAGTGAACTGGCGCTGGCTTGGGATGAGGCTGCTGCACAGGGTAAGGTGTCCCTTGGCCTGGAGACACTTGGTTTACAGCCACTTTGGGAGGGGTGTGCTGGACAGCTTTCCAAAGTGAGGTCCTTGGGGCTTGGGGCAGACCGATACTCTCCCCGCTTGGAAACAGTCTCTGATCCAGGCCCCTGGGGCCTCTTCCTCCTTCCTTGTGTCTGACTATGCACGGGGCAATGGAACAGCTTTATTTTTAGCAAGAAAAAAACACAGCTCCTAGAAAAGAACTACATGAAATCAAGGCTTCTTGAATAACATAAAGACTGACTGTGAGACAGATGATTGGGGGCATTTTTCCTTTGTCCTAGGGTTCCCCATTCAGGGCTGATCAAAGCCATATCGAAGGAGCTCCACTGGCTCTGTGCTTGCAGAAGCAGGGGAGAGAAGAGTTAATGCAAGGGACACAGCAAGAGAAGGTCCACCCCCGTAGCCTTGGGAGCACTTCTGAATTTATGTATGAGGACACAGGGTCTGCTGAAGGCCTGGAACCCGGCTGGGAAGACCCTGCCCCAGCTCTTCTGGTCTCTCCAGCCAGAGCTCCGCCTCCACTGTCCTGCACTCCCGGGGCTCAGCTCTGCTTTCTCAGCCTCCCACCAATGCCTGCTACATGGTCTAGTCATGAGGGGGCGGCATAGTTAGGGGGTGTGATGCCAGGTGTCACACAGGAACAAGGGGCCGCGTTCCCTCCCCTGTCCTGGGATCACTGGAGGATGCATCCGGACCTCAGCCAACTGGCTGGTCTCTGGGGACTTTGAGGTAACTCTGGGCGGACAGGAATTGGGTGATGTCATTCATGGAGACTAAGGCACAGGACAGCTGCTAACTCCCTGGTTTGGCTTGAACATGTCTGCAAACCTCAAGTGCTGGAAACATAACCCCAGAGTCACGTGTTAATGGTGACTGGAAAGTGGGACCCCTGAGATGGCATAAGTGGTATTAGAAGAACCACAGCCCAAAGAAAAGAACTACATGAAATCATGTCTTCTTGGTTGAAATAAGGACCGATCTTGGGACAGGTAACTGGGGGAACTTTCCCTTTGTCCTACAGTTCCCCATTCAAGGCTGATCAAAGCCCCACCAAAGGAGTGCACTCCTGCTCTGTCCACATGCGTCACCCTCTGCCATGCAACGATGAAGGCAGAGGCCCTTGCTAGCCGAGGGCAGGACTGTGTTCCCAGACACTCAGGCCTCCAGAGTTGTGAAAACCGAAATTCTCTTTAAAAACTACCCAGTCTGAGGGAGTCAGTGTAGCTACAGAAAATGGAGAAAGAACCCCTGACATCATGAACTCCCTCTCCAAACAGCCTTCCCACAGCGCTCTGGTTTCATTAACTGGACGCGCTTTCCACATCTGTGGCTGCAGGCAACACTCACCTCCTCCTTTGCCTCCCCTTACCCCTGGAGCTTCCCCTGGTGGTGGCCTGGCTGGTGGCATTGTCAGTGTCGCAGCACCATCTGTGTTTCCCCCGTGGATGGCAGAAAACCAGCCATGGAGATGAGAATATCTGTCCTCCAAAGGGGTCTGGGACAGCCACTTAGAACGCAGCCTGCAGGACACACAGCGCATTACCCCAAAAGAGCACAGTGAGGCCACCAAGAACTGTGTGGCTCTGGGGGCATCTCACCCCTCAAAGTCTCCTGCACAGAAAGTAGTTCCCAAGACCCCTCCCCCAGGCCCTGGGCTGCCCACAACTGTCCCCTCAGCTCACAGTGTGTCCTCTCCTTGCCCCATTCTCTTGGCTCCCCTTTGGCCTGCAATGTTTGCACTAATTTTCCAGAGCCAAGTAGAGCTGGGGAGTCCTCAGACCTCCTGTGCATGCACAGAGAGTAACCTGGAGACGAGGAGCTGCAGCAGGCTTGGGTGATCCAGCTGCAGTCAGGGTGCAAGATGTCCCTGATGAGGACAGGGGAGTTGGTGTGAGTGTGAGGGGTTGTCCTCCTGCTTAGCCAATGGAGGCCTCTGGCACCCTCTGCAATAAATGGCTCTGAGAGCCAGGGGTGGGCGGCAGCCCGCATCTGCGTACTTCTCGTATCCCCACCTTCCGCTGCTGTCTCTGCCAGGCACTCCCCAGCTTGCCTTCCTCCCCAGAGTCCTCCTCTTCCAACACATGTGCTCAAATCTCTGGCCTGTCTTGGAAAAACCCTGCCCAGCCCTGGGTCCCACTCAAGGCTTCCTTGTTCTCTTCATCAGACAGAGAAAGTGATTGCACTGACCAATCAGTCAGGCAGATGGAGGAGGACCACAGACAGACACACCAGGATCATCCTGTGGCCAACGCCAAGGAGAAACCATGAGAAGGTAGGGTGCTGCAGTGGTGTCAGTGACCCAGACTAAGACAAGGGCCCAGGAACCCCTTGGGAACCAGAGTTGTTAGGCCAAGCCATTTAGCGAGAATAGGAAGGGCCGTGGGGTGGGTACCATGTCCTTGAGCACCACAGCTCTTCTGATGTGGGGGCAGGTTCTGCAGGAGGCACCCAGAGTCTAGGCAGGCCTATCAGGCTGGGGCTGGGGGAGTCCTTGGTAGAGTTTGGATCTCAAGTGTCCCCCATAAGTTTGGTCCCCAGTTTGAAAAAATTATATATATAGCTTCATTCAATTTTGCTACTTTTGCAGTACAGGGCATTGAATCCAGATCTTTCCCAATGAGCTATATCCCCAACCATTTTTAAATTTTGAAACAGAATCTCATTAAGGTTGGGCTTGAACTTGCAATCCTCCTGCCTCAGCTTCCCAGGGTGCTAGGATTATAGGCACACACCACCCGATCCAGGTTGGGTGCAGCTTCTTGGGTATCCCACAGTGCTCCTCAACACCAAAGGGCATCCAGCATCTTGCATCCCATGGCACCAATGGACACATAGAATCCTGGCAGTGACAGCAAAGTGAATGGGGTTTCGGGCAGATGCACAAGTTGGAGGAAGTGAAGGCTGCCTCTCAGAGCACCTGGAGAGGCCTCTAGTGATGATGCAGGGTGCTCTTCTCAGAGTGTGCCATGTACTTCACCAGGGGGAGAACAAGTCACCAGGCTCTGATGCTGTGCAGTCTCCAGAGGTAAGGTGCTGAGGTGTTACTTACTTGGCAAGGGACAAACAACTGGGGCCTTCTGTGCCAATGAAGTTGGTTCCAAATCAACTTTCCAGGGCCACCGTTGATGGGTCCTCGTGGGAAACAGAGGTGGCCTGTCTCACACTTGCAAAGTGCAAACAGGTCAAGCCCCAGGGCATGCTGCCAGTGCAGGATGGGATGAGGTGGCTAGGCACACACTCAGGAGGCCAGTGGCCTGTCTCATACTCCGTTTTTCTAAAGGGACAGAAGCTAGTCTTCCAGAGCATCCTCTGTGAGCCCAGTCCTGGGCTAGGCCTGCATCAGATCATTTCCCCTAACAGAAGAACATGGAGCCCAAGGGGTGGTCATTTGCCCAAAGATGTGGGGCTGGGAGGAGGCAAAGTGGGGTGTGAACTCAGACCTGGTCACAACAAAGTCCAGAGTTTTGTGGTCTCCTGTGCTTCTTTGTGCCTGGACTTATGCCACCTGTCTGCCCTAAAGGAAGAAGAACCTCCACACATGTGCACTCTGTATTCTTAGCACTGTTTTGTTTTGCTTTTTTGCAGAGCTGGGGGTTGAACCTGGGTGTTCTATCTCTCAGCTATATCCCCAGTCTTTTTGATTTCTTATTTTGAGACGGAGTCTTACTAAGTAGCCTAAACTGGCCTGGAACTGGGCAATCCTCCTGTCTCAGCCTCTCTAGTACCTGGGGATACAGCTGTGCCCACTGCAACCAGCTTATGCTATTTTTATAGTAGGGAAACAGAGGCTTGGAGTTCCATTCTTACTAAATACTTATGACTGAGAACCAGTGCAGGTACCAGGGCCCTGCACTGTGACTCTGGGAGTGGATACGGCCCTGTTGTGAGTGTTGAATTTGTCCCCTGATGGCCCTCATGGTGGGGCCTGGCATGGTGAGCATTTGCCTTCTTGTCAGTCTGCCATGCCCAGGGTCCATGATTTCTTCATGGAAGAGTTTGGCCTCAAATGCAGAATGACTGCAGATCTTCCCCCGATGTTCTTTCCCCAGTGGCTCACCAGGGTGAATCTACAGCTCTATGAGATGTCATTTTATGTACTGAGCTGTTTGAATCCTCCTCACAGCACCTTGTGAGGGTCCCAGGTTGAAGGCTGACATCCTTTTTACAGACCAGAAAGTAAAGACAGGAGGCCTCTGCAGAAGGCTCAGGGTTAGTGACTGTGGTTGCAACACTGACTCCAGCCTAGGGCTGGTCCTTCTGTCTTGAGTTAGTGTCTCCAGTGAAAGACTTCTTTATTACCACCTCCTCGGCATGAGCTCCATATTGTGAAATATGTTGTCAGTAAAAGTGGATGTATTAAGTAAGTGTGAATGTGTTTCCCCATTCCCATTAATCAAAGACATATGGACCTGCCGATCATAGCTCCTTAGTAGTATCCAGCACCCAGGCGGAAGCCAAGACTGTAGAGTGACTTAGGGAGAACCGTCCAACATCAAAGGTTCCTGCATCCCTACTAAGACTCAGGCCCTGTTACAGGTGTCTGCAATGTGTGGGCAAACTGAACAGAGGCTTCCTGTTTGGTGTTCCAGTAGGAGGAAGACAGAAGAAACGGGAAGCATAATGAATAAGCATCTTCTGCATGCTGTGTTGGAAGATGATCGATGCTATGGGGACATAAGGAGCGAAGTGAAGGAATGGGAAAGAGAGGGGGCAAGTTGAGGTTCAGAATAAGGGTTCAGGACAGACCTGTAAGGGGTTTTATTTGTTCTTTTAACATATTAAACTAACTCATAGACCTCTAAGTTTTAAGGAACCCTAAGTTGGTGACCACCAGATGTGATCAGCCTGGAAGCTGGACAGGGTCAGATTGCACAGGGGCAAATTATTATGTGGGAGAGGAGGGAGGGGTCTCAGCCAGAGCCACAGGGCTGACTCTGAGGGCTAAGTGACGAGGAGAAGGCCCAGATTAGTGTCTGTGTATGAAGGTGCTCTAGAGAGCTTGCTACTGCTGTGTCCCTGCTTCCTGCTGCATCAGGACACAAGGAGAAGGCAGGAAGAAGCCAGACCTGGGGCACCCAGATCTGGACTTCCAACCTCCAGAACTGGGGGCAATAAGGTTTGTTGTGGAAGTCACTCGGTCTGTGGAGTATCACTACAGCTGCCCAAGCTGACTGAGACGAGGAGTCGTATCATCAGAGGGGCCCTGGCCAAGTCCAGCTCAAACAGGTCTCAAACAGAACTTCCCCTCCACAGGTCACTTTTCTGTCCCTGAAGGTATTATCAGAGTGGACATATTTGACAACTGCGGGACACTCCATGCCATCTGTAGGCCCATGGGCTAAGTAAGAGCTGCTGCACAGGTGCTAAGGACCAGCTTGACATGATAGAGAGAAGGCTGTGTTTGATATTAAGAAATTGTCATAGAAATAAATTAAATTGAAAGTCTGTCCTAGAGTCTGTCCTAAGTGACTTGTGGTGAGGCCTGTGTGTGAGGAAGAAATTAATCCACAGACCAAAGGCCAGGACCAAAACCAACAAACACTCTATGAAGTCCCGGCACCTCAAAGGAGGAGAAACACCACAGCTGAGGACTTCAACTCACCCAGATTCCTTCTAGCTCAGGAGGATCTGCTAGAAGATCATCAGGTTGTTAACCATGATCTGCTCCTGGGTGCTTTTCCAAAAATGCTTTGTTCCTCAAACCCTCGAGCCTTGCCTGCATCAGCTCTTCACCGCCATGGCTTCCTACAGCCACCAGCACATTTCCCAATCACACTGTGCACCTGATAAGGGCCAGGTACACTGACCCTCGGGGTCTTAGTCCTTCATTGGGCTTTGACCATCCCAGTTCCCTTTGTAAATGCAATCTGTATCTGTCTGTCTATCTATCTATCTATCTGTCTTGTCTGTGTTCTATTCCTTCATCCTATCCCTGAGCAGGAGGTCAGTGGTGTTAGGAGAGGACCCCAATAAACCTCAATCTTCAAACCCCATATGCAAAATTAACTTGGAATAGATCATAGACATAAATATCTAAAGCAACAAAATATTCAGATGATTACACAAAAAATTAGGGAAAGACATTTTAACACAAACTCCCCAGAAACCACAAAGATGGACAAACATTTTCATCAAGCTAGAAACTTTTTTGTTCAAAAGACAATGTTAGGGACTTCCGGGAAGATGGCGACCAGGTAGGCAGCAGAGAGGGAACCTCCTGGAGGATTGCCACCCAGACAATGGAATATAGCAATATGAGGACAAAAAGGAGAGAGATGTGTACCCTCAATCCAAGAAGGATCTGAAATGGGAACTGTAGCCCTCGGAAAGACCAAGCAAAACCTCTCCTGGAGGAAAGGATCAGAGGGCCACTGTGGCACAGTCGGAGGGAAAAGAGATGGAGAAGGAGGAAGCCACTGCTTCAAACACACTCTTGGCCGAAGCCCTCGTTCTGGCACTTACAGCTTCAGCTTCGGAAACCCATGCTCCTGGAAGCCTCCCAACTCGACCAGGTGAGAGCAGAGTCCCGAGAGCTGGTCCAGGTCTGGAGAGGAGAGGGCACAGCCAGAAAAAGAGGCAACGGCGGTTGGGAGCTGTTGTCAAATTCAGTGTGAGGATGAGAGGTTGCAACAGCCACCCAAGCAGTGTCCCTACCCTGAAGCAACCTTCCTAATCAGCACCTGGAGGCAAGGTGGAGCCAGAGCAGCCAGTACACAGCCCACCACACCCAGCTCAATGCCTGCCTCGAGGCTGTTGCCTCTTGCCTCTCCACTGTGCGGGCTGCTGCCAGTGGGGAGCTGCAGGGAGCATCGGCAGTGACCCCAGAGCCACAGCAACTCCCAGGGATCCAGCCAAGGAACAAATGGGAACTGGAGCACAACAGCAAGAGAAAGCTGCAGATGGAGGTGGATCACACGGCCCCACACCCTTCTCACTCCAACATCAAGCAGGAAGCATGAACTGAGTTATCCAGCTTCAGCTCCCACCCTGAACTCTCTCTGTGAGCACCTTGAGCCTCAGCGGCCTGTGTAATCACCACCTGTTCCTGACAGCAATGGGATGAATCCACGGGCTTCAGGACTCACCCCAAACTACTAATACGAGCACCAAGAGGGTCTCCATACTGCTTGCATATATGAACCTTGTATGAACCCATAGCAACAAATTAGATGAAAAGCAGCAGTCCAGAGGACTTCAAGATGGCGACCGGGTAGGCAGCAGAGAGAGAACCTCCCAGAGTAATGCCACTCAGACAAAGGAATATAGGAATATAGCAACATGTGAAGGACACAAAGGAAAGAGGTGGGTATCCTGAACTCAGGAAGGATCTGAAATGGGAACTGAAACCCTCGGAAAGACTAAGCAAAACTTCTGGAGGAAAGGATCGGAGATCTGCCATGGCACAGTCAGAGGGAGAGGAGACAGAGAAGGAAGAAGTGATCGCTCCAAACACACCCTTGGCCCGCGCCCTTGTTCTGGCATTCGCAGCTTCAGCTTCAGAGACCCACGCTCACAGAAGCCTCCCGACTCGGCCAGGGGAGAGCAGAGTTCTGAGAGCTGGTCCAGGGCTGGAGAGGGGAGGGCTCAGCGAGGAAAAGAGGCAATGGCGGTTGGGAGCAGTTGTCAAACCCATTGTGAGGATGAGAAGTTAAGACAGCCACTGGGGCACAGTCCCCACCCTGCGGCAACCTTCCTAATCAGCGCCTGGAGAGAATCAGTGCAACTAGTACACAGCCCACCACTCCCGGCTCTGTGCCTGCCTCAAGGCGGTGGCCCCTTGCTTCTCCACTGGGTGAGTGGCTACCGGTAGAGAGCAGTGGGGAACCTCAGCAGTGAGCCACAGTGGCTCCCAGGGACACAGCCGAGGAGCAGACAGGGGCTCCAGCACTGCAACCAGAGGGAGATACAGATGGAGATGGATTGCATGGCTTTGTGCCCTTCTCACTCCAACATCAAGTAGGAAGCATGAGCTGGGTTGCCAGGACTCAGTGCCCACCCTCAACCCTCTCTGGGAGCACCTTCAGCTTCGGCGGCTTGAGCAAGCACCACCTGTTCCTGGCAACAATGGAAAGAATCCATGGACTTCAGAACTCACCCCGCGAACTATGAATGTGAGCACCAAGAGGGTCTCCTTATAGCTAGCACACATGAACCTTGCATGAACCCATAGCGACGGGTTAGATGAAAAGCAGCAGACCAGGAGTCTGAAAAACAACAGCATACTCTATACAGCAGACCCGAGAAAAAATCCTCCAACTCTATTCTAGAACTAATCTTTAGACTCAGTTGATACCCTGAACTAAGACAGTGAGAATGGGCCAGGGAGATTTCAAGCCCTTATACCAAGCATCGTAAGTTCGTCCAATGCCCAGCTGCAAGGGGTGGGGAACAGTACTACTGGAGATCAGGAGGAGGTAAGAGGAGAAGAAAGGGCCTCTGGCATCAAGGAAACGGTTCAGACCCAAACAGGTCACCAAGGGCACCCCGATGAGGGCACATGCGCCGTAGCTGCTCCGCAGTGGGCCCCATGGCTGCTCTGCAGTGAGTCCCACGGCTGCTCCGCAGTGGGCCCCATGGCTGCTCTGCAGTGAGTCCCACGGCTGCTCCACTGAGGGCCCCATGGCTGCTTTGCAGTGGGCCCTGTGGCTGCTCTGCTGTGGACCCCGCGGCTGCTCTGCAGTGGGCCCTGTGGCAGCCTGGCAGTGAGCCCCATGGCTGCTCTGCAGTGGGCCCTGTGGCTGCTCCGCTCTGGGCCCTATGGCTTCTCCACTGAGGGCCCCGCGGCTGCTCTGCAGTGGGCCCCATGGCAGCCCGGCAGTGGGCCCCATGGCTTCTCCACTGAGGGCCCCACGGCTGATCTGCTCTGGGCCCCACGGCTGCTCCACTGAGGGCCCTGCAGCTGCTCTGCTGAGGGCCTTGCGGCTGCTCCACTGTCAGCCACCCGGCTGCTCCACTGTGGGCCCCGTGGCTGCTCCGCAGTGGGCCGCCTGGCTGCTCCGCTGTGGACCCCACAGCTGCTCCACAGTGGGCCGCGTGGCTGCTCCGCTGTGGGCCCCATGGCTGCTCCACAGTGGGCCCCGCGGCTGCTCCGCAGTGGGCCGCGTGGCTGCTCTGCTCAGGGCCCCACGGCTGCTCTGCTGAGGGCCCCACTGAGGGCACCTCATGGACTGGACCCGCCCCACCTCCATAGCATGGCGATGGGGTGGAGCCAGGCAGTCCGCTGTGAGCATACGTGCTTTTCCACCTCTGACCATGGCAGTTTGTATACACCCATGCATGTTATAGTATAGTCTGAGGCAGCTATATCTCTTCCCAAGGCAAGAGTCCAAGGGTATAAATAAACCCAGGAATACAGTTATTATCACAGGGAAGATGACTGTTTGAGTGGCAGGGCAACGGAGATGAGGGAGGAGAAAAATTGAATGATCAAATGGGCCATCATCTGTGTAAATGAGTAACAAAGGTGAAGGTAACATTATGTAGGACAGCATCCAGAGCTAATTCCCTTCTGTGTTCTCTATAATTTCGTATTTCCTCCATCATTTTTGTATTAACAGAAGTGAAGATAACTTTATATTATACAGCATCCAGTGCTAATTCCCTACTATCTTATCTATAATTTGGTATTTCCCTTAATGTTTTTGTGTTAACTAATGTGAAGATAACATTATGTAATACAACATCCAGTGCTAATTCCCTACTCTATTCTGTATAATTTTGTATTTTCGGTATTGTTTATGGCTTATTCTGGTTTATATGTCTCCATTCTTTTGTCTTTAAAATAAAATTAAAAAAAAAAGACAATGTTAAGAAAATGCAGACAATACATAGACTAAAATAAGATCTTTGCCTATGTATACAATGAGAGAGTCTGTGTCCATAATATAGCCAATGATGTAAACAACTTCAGGTTTCCAAAATGTGTGAGCCATGTAGATAGTGCTTCACCAAGGAATCCAGAGATGCCAAATGAGCACCTGATGATGTGCTTGCTGTCATCAGTAAAAGTGAAATGCAGAGAAAAACCACCCTGAGATGCTGTCACACTCCACCTGAAACATGGCACACCAGGAAGGCCGTACCATGGCACACCAGGAAGACTGTACCTCGTGTTCGTGGACACTTGGAGGACCCAGGACGCTCCTCCATAGCTGGTGACAATCCCAAACAGGTGGCCATGCTGGTAAACATTTGGAAATTTCTCCTAAAGTTAAACTACAAGGTGTAACCCAGAAACCCTAGGTACTTAGCCAAGAGAAATGAAAACATAGCCCCAAAGACTTGTAAAATGTTCATAAGTAGATTCATTCATAAAGTCCCTAAACTGGAAATGACCCAAATGTCCATCCACTCTCTGGCCAATGAGTAAACAACATGGTGTGTTGTATCTGCGTGATGTTGTGCTAATGATCAATGAAAAGGAACAGACTATTAATGCACAACACGCTGTGGGTCAATCTGCAAAGCATTGTGTCATGTGAAGGAAGACAGAGAGAAGAGACTAATATTATAGGATTCCATGCATATAAAATTTCAAGACAAGCAGCACTATAATGAGAGGAAGCAGATCCGAGTTCCTAAGGGATGGTGGGGGGCAGGGATTAATTACAGATGAGCAGGAGAGGAAAACCCACCATGGCCTTTTGATATCTCCGTACTGAGGGGAGGGGGCTGACGGTGTGAAGGGGTAGCCTGTCTTCTGTTCAGTGTTTGTCAGCCATCCTACGGGCTTTCCTCCGTTGTCCTCCTAATTAGATGGTTTCCAATGGACGCTGCCTCATCTCCACCGAGAAATCATAAAACCCTGACCCGTCTAGTATCCAGGGTATAGGGAGGGCAGAAAAGAGCCAGCAATTTTAGTGTGACTGGGAGTCAGTACGAAAGTGACGAGAGCCCAAAGATAGGGCAAAGATGGGAAGTGTTATGTCCAGCCAAGCAGCTATCTTGTTGAGCCCCAAGGACAAACTGTCCGTTAATAGTCAAAGACCTGCCAGAAGTGGGACTTGGCAAGTGGCAAGTCCCCCACACCCCGTCGCTCCATGGCCCAGGCTGTGAAGTGGGATCACACCACCTCCCGCTCAGCACTGTGGAAAAGACCCATAGGAAAATGTGTGTGAACAAGTGGCGCAGACACAGCGGCACCCCTCGGGGGGGTGCATGCAGTTTCCTGGGCTCGTTGTTTCGGAGCTGGAGTGCACGGTGTTGATCCATGTCCTGGCCCATTCCTTGGGTAAGGAGACCAGGGCTCGGAGGACAGGGTCTCATTCTGGGACACACGGAAACAAGCTGGCACAGTGAGGACAGGAACCCAGGCAGTTCAGGGCCTTGTTATTTCACCTTGGGGAGGTTGAAGCGGTGAGATGCACCTGCCTCCCATCCTGCAGGAAACTGCACTCTGCTCTAAGCCCCGTCACCTGCAGGCTTTCTCCAAAGGTGCCAGAATGCTGTCCTCAGGCCAGGGCCTGAGGCTCAGTCACTGGGTGTGGGCTGGCTAGAGGAGCCTGGGGTCCAGAGGCAGATGCCTATGAGACCGGATGAGCCCCGAGACTCATGGCTGCCAGCCCCTGAGATACATCAAGGCTAAAGGCCGAGGTCTGATCTGGCCTGCGGCTCAGAGCGAAGGGCTTGTGAGACACAGCTCTGTCCTGCCCTCCAGCAGAGAAAGCCAAGCACGTGTGCCCAGACTGCCACAGCTGCCCTGTATGAGAAGAAAAGTTCCCCTCTTCATCAGACTCTGTCACGTGGCCTCTCTGGTTGGCCTTGTGGAAGGGCAGCCCAATGCTTGTAAATCCAAAGCAGAGCAAAACCCAGCCAGCAGATGTGTGGACACCTGTCTGCAGCCTTGGGATGTCACCCCAGGCCCCAGGCCCCAGGCTGGAGGAATCCTACTCAGTGCTCCTTGGCCTCCCCTCACCCCCACCACCTTAATTGTGATCACTGCCAAAGGGAGAGGTATACGAATCAGGAGGGCAGACCCACGAGGGGAGGGTCTGCAGCTAAACACAGAGCAGGTGTGGCCTGGACAGCTGACTGCCGAGGGGAGCGGGAGGTTAGCACCCCACCACAGGTGTGTTATTTTCACCTTAAACTTATTTATATTAGTTTTAATTCAAGGAAGACCAAGTGTAAAGAAAAAATAAACTCATGTTCTAGTAATTGACCTAACCAGAGATAAGGGTCTTGAAGTCTTGAGGTACCCTTTCCTATTCTTTTCTAGCATGTTTAATCTTCTATTTCTTTCGACAACTTGACTAACAATGTGTTTATCTCTAAAAATACTTTGTATTCTGAAGACACATAGAGAAGGAAAGCAAAGGGGGAAATAATGGCACTGCCCAAGACCCCACCAACATCTGAGACAGGAATACAAGCCTTCTACACATGAAGTTAGAAAACAGTCCTCAAAGAGAGTCCCAGGGGAAGTCACCACTGGTTTGATTGTATCCCTGAAAGCCCATGTGTTGGGTACTTAGACTCTCAGTCCTATGCCAATGTTATTGGGAGATGGAGCCTTTGGGCTGTGATTAGGATTAGATTAGGTCACAAGAGTAGAACCCTGGTGGCATTAGTGGCTTTTTCCTCCCAGTAGTAGGTAGGCATTGAGCACTGAGCTATATCCTCAGCCCCTTTTAAATTTTTTTTTTTTTGAGACAGCATCTTGCTAAGTCACTAAGTTGTCTAGGCTGAGCCTTAATTGCAGCCCTCCTGCCTCAGCCTCCCAGAGTGCTGGGATTACAGGTCTGGCTGCATTCATGACTTTCTAAGAAGAGGAAAAGAGCCCACAGCTTTCTCTGTGTCACCATGGCATGTCTCTGCCAAGCTATAATGCAGTGGGAAGACCCTTACCACATGCCAAGCAGGTAGAGGCACCATGTCCTAGGGCTTCCCAGCTCCAAACCTTGACTAAAGACTTCTGTTCTTTACCAGGCTGCAGTGTTCATTTGTAACCACAGAAAAAGCACTGGCAGCTGCTTGCTGGTCAACCCCCCACCTTGCCTCTCTCCCCCAGATTAACCAGCTATTTCTGTTATTCCTTCCAGAAAGAAAGGAACACATTCACTGCACTGACAGATCTATTTACATCAGCATCTTTGCTTTCTCCACAAAGAAGCCCCTCCTTCTGAGCATTTTCTACGCACGTTTTTGTTACCTAGCAGAGACCACTCCGCAATTTTGCATTTGACACTCTGGGAGGAGTCTTCTCCCAGACCGTATACTTTGCAGAGAACACCTGCCTGGCCCTGACAAAAACCACAGCTCCCTGAGTGGGCGACCCTGGAGCCGAAGCAAAGCCTGATCAGGTAGAGGGGGCTCCCCGCACTGGCCCTCAGGCAGCGGAAGGCAGCTGTGGCCGGCTGCCCTGTGGGCCGCTTCCTCTCAGATCCATCTTGCTGCCATTGCTTGAGCTCCTGTGCACAAGGAGCGGCGAGCAGCTCCGTTTCTGTCTGCAGCGCCTTTAGGAGGCGATGGTGAGACTGTACTGGCCTTGCTGTGCTTGCCTGCTGGACAGCAGGTCTGGCTGATTCCAGGTCTAGCCAGGGAAGCAGCTGTTCTGGAGAATCACTCCTGATCCCTCCACCTGCAGTCTTGACTTCAGAATCTGAGAGGCTTCTTATCTTTGCTTCCATATTTAGTGCAGCCATTGATAGCAACCAACATGCCCCAGAGCAGAGTGGAGGGAGTAGTTGGTGGCCAAGCAAACCGGATGGCTGGGGACCTTCTTTCACAGACAGGGGTCCTTGAGGCCAGCTCTAGGGCCATCAAGGAGTGTAAAATGCACAGAGGCTCAAGTCACTTTTACAAAATGGGATGGTATTTGTGCAGAACTGACACACATCCTCCTGCAGACTCGGATCATCTCTATATCATGAGGGCTTTTACTGAGAGAGAGGAGCCTTTAACCCTTGTGATGTTGAGAGGCTCTCAACATCACTAGCCCTGAGAGAAATATGCATCCAAACTAGAATAAAACCCACCTCACACTAGGCTACTAGCCAACCTACCAGAACACAGCAAGTGTGGGCAAGGATGTGGAGCACAGAGAGTGGACCTGGGGCACTGCTGGTGGGGATGTAAAACCTATATCCCCTGTGGCAGACTGGCAGGAGATTCCTCAAAAAACTACAAGTAGAATAACCAGAATTTTTCTTCTAGATATAGACTCAAAATAATCGCGAGCAGCATTTACACATCTATGCTCATAGCAGTATTTTTCACAATGGCTAAGAGGCAGAAGCAACCCAAGTGTCTGTGGACAGAAGAGTGGGTGAGCAAAGTGCAGTGTAAATACACACACAGCGAGCCTCGTGCTCTTTCCTTAAGAGAAGGAAATTGTGGCACACACACCACACACGTGAGCCTTGAGGACATTTGGCCAAGTGCAATAAGCCAGGCTGCCAAAGACAAATCCTATAGGGTTCCCCGTAAATGAGGTTTCTGGGTTGTCAGATTTACAGAGACAGAAGGTAGGATGGTGGCCACCAGGGGCTGGGAGGAGGAAAGTAGGGTCCGGTGTTTACTGAGGACAGAGCTTCAGTTATTCAGGATGAAAAAGTGCTCGGAATGGTCCATAGCTATGGCCACACAATGCTGTGAAGGTATTTTATAGCATGGGGCTGTACTCTGAAACAGTGAAGATGGTAAATTTCAACACTGTATATACTTTGCCATAATAAGATAAATAGGGAAAAAGGGAGAGTAAAGATTTTCTCATATAAAAATTGAAGGAAGGTGTTGCCAGTAGACCCACCATGCAAGAAATGTTAAAAAGGAATTTTTTTTAGAAAGAAACAAAATAATATATCCCAGAAACTCAGATCTACATAAAAAAAAGAGGCACACTGTGCAGGACTAAGTGAAAGTCAGATGAAAATGCTTGTTTCTCTTATTCTTAACTGACCTAAAAGCTAACAGTTTGCCTGGATTAATACTAGCAACAATATAGCTGTAGTCTAAATATGTGAAGAGCTGATTAAAAAAAAATACTGTGCTTAAAGTTTTGAAAATTTTACAGTAAAAGACACATTGCTATTAATTCCTCTTCAAAATATTCCTCCTTACTTCAAATATACTCATCCCATCACTCTTGGCACTTTCTGAAGCAGTTCTGGAAGTCCTCTTTCCTGAATGTCTATGCTGTTATGGCTGCCTCTATGTGCTGAATCATTTCAAAATGGTTATAGCAATTTCTGCCCAATAAAAGCATAATGGCCTGCCCTCATCCACCCTATTCACTGGGTCTGCTGGCACTGTGCAACTTCCGGCTCTTCCCCAAAGTCAAGATGACCATGAAAGATAAATTTTTTGAAATGATTCAGGGCATCAAGAAGGCCGTGACAGTGTAACTAAAGACACTCAGGAAAGAGGACTTCTGGAACTGCTTCAGAATGAGGCAAGACCCACAGTGTGTATGAGTAAGTGTGCTGGAAGTGAGGGGGAGTATCTTGAGGGGAATTCATGGCATTGTGTCTTATACTGCAATATACTAAAAAAATGAAATATTCACCATAGTTTTGCTCATACCTCATATTTTATGCACACTTATATGTGCTCATATATATATGTCATGTATATGACATCAGTGACACAGGAGACAGGAGGAGTGAGGAGCATTTTGTCACTGTGGGGGCCTCTCCCCCCTGTGAACCACTGAAGTGTTACTTGGAAGCGATACAGGGAGAGGGAAACCATCTGCAAGCTGAGCAGAGAGAAATCTGGAGCCCATCCTCCCTTCCAGCCTCAGAAGGAACCAGCCCTGCCCATACCTTGATCTTGAGCATCTGCCTCCAGAACTACCAGAACTACACACTGGTACATTTCTGTTGTTTAAGCCGCTGGTCTGTGGTACTTTGTTATGGTAGCCTTAGCAAACTAATATACATCTCTGTCTATATATTAAACTTTTTATTTTGAAATAACTTTGGATTTATAAAGACATTCTAAAGAATCCCTATGTATCATTTACTCAGTTTCCCCTATACTAACATTTTATGCAGCCATGGCCCATTTATCCAAACTAAGAAATTAACAGCAGCATGATACTATTAACTACGCAGCATGTGTTAGGCTTTCTCCATTCCTCCCCTGATGTTGAATTCTGGATGATTCTGAAGATGAAGATTATAGGACTCCCGACTCCGACGCTCTGATCTTGACCATGGAAAGTTAGAGGTGCTGGCAGCCAAGATGGGAGCAGGCAAAGAAGGGAAGTTTCAATCTCGAGTTCAAGACACCATCATGAGGCTGTGTTGAGAGAGCAGCTGAACACAAGTTTGGAAGGAGATGCAGGCTGTGTTATTCCCACTTGCCCCCTCCGCGAAGCGCACATCTTGTGTTTGGTGATCTCTAGCTCATCTCCAGCCCCGTGATGGCCCAGTGCCCACTGCGCCCTCTGCAGTCAGAGTGGCTGCAGCCATGGGCACTCGAGCACTTCCAGAAGCCACCAACCAGGAGGGAGCAGAGCAGCGTGGAGATCCCGGGAGGCCCCTGACAGTGAAAGGCTGATATCTATCAGGAAATGTGACAGATGCACTGTGTGAGCCAGGAAGGTCTGTCAGCCCTTTCGTCCTCAATTAGCTACTGCTCCTTTCTCCGAGGGAGGCTGCCGAGGGCCCCTGAAGACTGGCTCTGCCCTTACAGTGGGATACCTGTCCACCCCTGCCCTTCTCCCACAAGGAATAGCAGCCTGGTGACCCCGGACTTTGCAGGAACAGATGACCCTTTGGAACGGAACTACTGGTCTTTGTCTTGGGGTGCACAAATTATTGTCACTTCTGAGGGCCAGAGACCCTCAGCTCTGAGAAGTATGGTCCCATAGATGTCCTGTGAGTGTCCTGGGACCAGGAGGACAAAGGGCCACTTCTTGGAGCTGGAATGGAGACATCATGCTCTCTGTGAGACTGCTCTGCAATGCAACTCACTTTCTCCCTCATGGCAGCGACACTCAGGTGAGCTCTGGACCTTTGTTACTACCAGGTCTCTAAGACTGGATGTGGCCACCCCAGCAAGTCCAGTCTAGAGTCCTCCCCCAGCACAAACATATGTACACACACGCACATATAGTCACATGTGCACTCCTATGTGTGTGAGACACATGTATGTGCCCATGCATGTACTGCATAGACCTGCAGTGCACACACACGTATGCACACACAGCTATTCAGAGAGCAGCAGTGTGGCAGATGCGGCTACTTCAATTGCATGGTGGCAGAGGCGGTCCACAGGGAGCTGGGAGGCCTGTGGTTTGCAGCGAGGTGTGGAGAATCGACAGGGCTCCGTGGTGTTAATGACAGCGGCCTGCGCTCCCCAAGCAGCTTGAGAGAAGTCGATCGCTCTTTAATTATCTGGAATTAGAGTGCCATCCACACCCTCTCTATGTTATGGTGGAGGAAATCAGGGCATCCATTAATTACCTGATCCATATGTGAAGTGTCACACATAATTTTTCCAGAGCCAAAGGGTTCTTGCTCTCAGACCTGCATCATCCCTTAATGATGACGTGGAGTGAAAGAGAGAGGACCCCAGAGCCGCCTCCTGCCAAAACTGGGTGATGGCTTGCCCAGAGCTTCCCCCGGGATCTCTGGGTAGCAGCCCCAGAGAGCTGGGGCTCCCCTACAACAGGAAAAAGACAAAGGGTCCAGACATGGTATGAAGAGTTTGCCACGGGTCCTGCTCATCTATCTGAGCCTGCTAAATAGAGAGGTGAGTGAGTGTTAAAAGAATGTGAAGTAAGTCTCTGCTACAGCATGAAAGTTTAGGTTGGATGAGAAGAAGGACTTTCCAGTGAGAACTGCAGCCATGCTCGGCTTTCACCAGAGGCAGGACGTTTCGTGACCAGGCTGGGGAGAAATTTGCTTTTGGAGAGAATTTCTGTGCTAGAACTAGACAGCTGCCAGATAGCAGCTAAAAGCCCTGATAAGTCTCCAGGTTACGGCCTCACCAATAGCTTTAGACGTGTGTTGGGGGGGGTGGCTTGGCAGGGGTGAGAGAGTGGGAGAGGTGGAGACAGACGCAGGTGTTCATCTTAGGCCACACTGCGAGCCACTCAGGTCCCCAACACCCCAGTCACCTCCCAGGGCAGCCTGTGAAGGGCTCCTGGCTTTGAAGTTGGGCCTCAGGAAGATTATTCATGCTGCAGGACAAAGCAAAGGAAGCTTCCTCTCTCTGTCTGCATAAAGCCCTGTTTCCCAAGTATTTTTTCCCAGGAGGGCAGAGGAGGCTGCTTTTGGGCTTATTCAGAGGTGAAGAGGAGGGTGAGGTCAGGGGTGTGGGGCTGTGTAGCCTCTGGGACTCTCATGCACACCACTTCCTGTTCTCAATCTCCCAGAAGGTGGAGCCTACCTTTACCCCCATTTTACAGACAAGAAGACTGAGCCCCTGGCATCCCTGACTTAGAGGGCAGAGTTGGTCCAGGTACCCTGACTTTCCACAGAAATCTCTGGGTACCCCTTGTGCACTGAGGGGCGCCATTTTGCCTATGTCTCTTTGTCTCCTAGAGCAGCTAGCCCAGTGTGCATCACAGCTGGTGTCCAGCTGGTGGTCGCGTCCACACAAATCCCCCCACCCTGACGGAAGGGGGCTGCTGGAAACCAGCCAAAGAGCGAAGACAACACTGCTCTGATGCCCGCTCTCCTTCCTGACTCCTCCCCTCCAGGCTGACTCCCCGCTCCATTTCCCAGCCGCCTGTTTCTGGGGTCCTGTGGCCTGAGCAGCTGGTGGGAAATGAGGAGAACCTTTCTCAGGGAACCGGCCTGGATGGGTGGGCTCCCTGGTGGGTGGGGATGTGTGTGGGTGTGGGCTCCATCCACCAGGCCGGAACCAGCCTCTGTTACTCCCCACCCCCAACACACATGAGTTCCCTGAGGCAGGCACCTCAGGCACCTTCTTGGGAGAGAGGTGATTTCCTGGATTACCTCCTTGATCCTGCTTAGCAAGACCTCAAATTTAGGAAATTTAGGAGAGGGGCTCTTTAAGAAAAGGAACGCAAAATCACAAAGGGAAAGAAGGGGAAGTGAACTTTATCAGCAGCCACTCTCTGTGCAGCTCCGGGAAACAGGAACACTTGGCAGAGATGGGGCAGATCCCGGACCCACCTGATCTGAGCTTCAGCTGGCAGCCAGGTAGCCTGGCCAGTGGCACTCCCCCATGCCCTCCATCCCCCTGGTACTTCCAGGGACCTGGCACCTGTAGGAGGGACACAGACCACTATCTCAGGGCCCTGGGGGTCAGGACCCCGCCAGCTCTTTCCTGGACCATCCTTGCCCCCCACCCCCATCCAGGCCTTGAGGCAGCCTGGACCCCCAGGCTGGGAACTCCACCAGCCATACTGTATCCCCACCACCCAGGCTTTGATGGGTCCCAGTCTCCCTTCCCAAGGTGCTCCTGAAGCCCCTGCCCCTCTCTGGCAAAGACAGGCCCCTCTCTCTTTTCCGGCTCCTTTCTGCTCCGAGACTGAGGCTGGAGCTCAGGGAGGGGCGACAGAGGAGGGATACAGGCTGCCTCTCTGCTCCCCGGCATCAGCATCGGCACGGGCATTGCAGAAATCTCCAGCCTCTCCTCCTCCTCCTCCCCCCTGCTTTTCTCCTCCATTACATCTTCCTTACATCTCCTGGAATAAAAAACAATTCTCTCCTGCCACCTCGATCCCCCTCCCAACAGTTTAAAACCATTATATTAAATAATGATAATCACAAGCGTCTCTCTGTTCCATCTTCAACAGCCGCCTGTTCGCTTTAAAGCTCTCAAGCCCAAGGTCACGAGCCCCTCTGCTCGCTTAGATAAATCTCGCCCACCGCTGAATTCTGACAAATCCCCGCGCCAGCCGCGCCTTTGTTGTGCAGTCTTTGTTTGAAATACTGCGTGCTGCCGCGCTGCCTCGGTGCCAGTCTCTCCACCTTTGCATGTTAAATCGCAGCCCGTCTTCACCTTCCTGGGGAAGTAGGGAAGGGAGAGAAAGGGAAAGGGGAGAGGGGAGAGGAGGAAAAAGAGGGGAGAAGAGGGGCAGGAAGGAGCACCCCTTCCTCCCTCCCTGCTGTCCCGCCGGCGGGCCGGCCCCCAGGCTTCCGTCTCCCAAGGCAGCGCTAGGCTCTTCCTCATCCTTTGTTCTCGGCCGTCTGCACAATCCCTAGTCGCCCGCCCTAGAGGACGAACATTAAGTACCATTTATTCCTGATAACGTAATGTAATCAAAAGATGCCATCATGTTCCCCGCGCCCCCCAGGAGAGACCCTGAGAAGAGGTGGTGGGAGGTAGGGGCTCAGCTCCCCGGAGCCTGCTGTTCTCGCTCTGCTGAGACCGGAGCTGGTGCCCCCATCAGCCCTGGGGGGATCCGTGGCTCTAGCTCCGTGCTTTCTTCTCTCCCACTCCAGGGGGTTGAGTAGTGCACCCCGCATTCATGCCCAGGGGGAACCTGAGAGTTGATGGGCCTCTCGAGATGTCTTTAAGGTAAGGACAGAGGTAGATCGTCAGGTCCCATTTACGGTGCGCCTAAATCCACGGGTGGGGGGGCATCCTCAGAAGATACAGAAACACAGCAAACATGGAGGTGAAGGTTGGAGAGTCCACAAGCCAAGGTAAGATAGGACAGAATGGAGAGAGGTAGAAGGGGACAAGGGAAATCATAAGTTTAAAATTCTGTTTTTAAGAAAAACTGCAGCTTTGGGGTATGAGAGTGACTTAAGCCTTTTTCTACCCCATGAAACTCACTAAAAAACGAACAAACAAACAAACAAAACCCTAAGAGTCTTAAAGACACAATAAGCCTGTAAATTGGGAGCAGAGCTTTTTACCTGTGAATCACACATTTTGCCTGTAGAATGACCCATTGCCTTTCCTATGAACTGCCCAGCCCCTTTCTCCTTTAATGGGGGGGGGGGGCTTTTACCTGTGACTGACCCTAACCCTGCTGTAGAAAGCACTGTCCCTTTCACCTGTAAATTAAATCTACCTTTCTATAGACTCACAAATTCCAGATCCCCATCCCTCAAAACTACACCGGTATACCCAGCTCCAGACTATAAGGCACCTCTCTTTCCTGAGGGTCTGTGCTCCATTCTGAGCAAGTACTTTTAAAATTCTGCCTAATAACCTCTTTATACCTCTTCCTGATGCGTCTTAAAAGTTGCTTTTTCACTCCTGGCCTCCACTGCTCGGTGTGTGGTGCTTTGCTGTGATGTCCCTAGGAGGCTGATGTGCCCTCGCTCTCAGGGCGGGCGCCAGAGGTCTGTCTGCAGACAACACTCGAAGGAACAGCGATATGAAGTCTCCCAGGCAGGAGAGGCCTAGGCCTTGGGGACCCCTGCACCCCCGTTCCTGAGTGAAGAAAAGAACAGAGCCACCCCCTCTCTCGCTGGCTCCCCAGTGGCACACCGACCAGGTAGCTGTGTCCCAGGCACCATCGTAGCGGGCTCTTGATCTCTGGCTAAAGAGTGAGGGCCCGTAGCCCAGGACCCTGGATGTGGCCTGAGGTCTCCTGGAAGCTGGGGTAAGACTCACCGGTCTTGTCTGTTCTCTCTTAAATGCCCGCTCTACTGGTCATAGTTCATGCTTTCCTGAGGCTTGTAGGACTTCAGGTTCCTTGCAGACTGGGGCGGGGATGGCAGAAGGGGCCCAGCACCTACTGCCCCCCCCCCCCCCCGCCAGACCCTAATAGGTGACAGCTGTTGTCAGGAAGGCTGAGGGTCTGGCTGCCTTGAGAACGACAAGGCCACGTGCTGAGGTGGAGGAGTGGCCAGTAGGAACTGATTGCTTTGAGCCTGAGGAGAGTGTTGGTTTGCATGCCTGGAAGCAGGTGCCGGGGTGGAAGTGGCATGTAAGAGACTCGCTGGGGAGAAATGTATGTGAACAGCTGGGCATGATCTTGCATACCTGTCACCCCAGTACTCTGGGAAGTTAAGGCAAGAGGATTGCAGGTTTGAGCCTAGCCTGGGCAAATTAGTGGCTCCATGATATAGCTCAGTACAAAAGTTTTGGGTTCAAAGACCAAAAAATGAAACAACAAAAAACAAAGAAAGGGAAAAAACAGGAAATCAAGAAAGAAAGGCAGGATAAAGGAGAAGGAGCAATCAGAGACTGGGGGGGACTTTGTGTGGGGGGGGGCTCAGGCCAGGCTGCAGCTTGAGAGCCCCAGCCAGGCGGTGCAGGCTGGAGCAGAGCATGGCCTAACTTAGGTGCCCATCTGTCCTGCGCTCGCACCTGGCTGGGAGCTGCCCAGGGCATGGCCTCGGGTAAACAGGCCCGGAGTAGGTGGCGATGTGGGGGAGGACACCCTGTTTCTCCTGTCATCGGTGCTCAGGCAGGTGCCCTCAGCTAGGCCCTGCCTTCCCCCAGTGTGCAGTAGCAGTGCCCCCCCATCCCTGCACACTGCCCGATGTCCGGCTCCCTCCACCCCCCAACTCCCGGCGCCTCTGTTTCAGGTTCCTGCGTCTCCAGACTCACTTGTTATTCAGTTTCTTTCTGTCATCTCCTCTCTTCTCAATGTATTTTCAGGCAGAGTCAGGGGAATGAGAGATGCTGAGGTTCTGTTTTTCTCAAGGGGAGAAATGAGGACAACTTCTCCTGTGCACATGGCGGCACCACTTCCTGGGCCTGCTGCCTCTCCTGAGAGCTGACCCCTGAGGACGGCAGGCTTGTTACAAACACAACCGCCACAGGACACTGGCGCGACCTCTCTGCCCACCAGAGGCCACTTGGGGAACCACAAAGCCCTTCCCCTGTTCCTTCCTGGAGGTTTCCCGGCTTTACCCTGCTGCATCTAAGCCAAGAAGGGGACAGGGCTGTGGCGCAGGACTGGTGCTTGCCCTGTGGCACAGACTGGGGAGGCTTCAGCCCTGGGCCAATCAAGGCCTCACATTCTGAAGACCCGTGCCAGCCATAGGAGCAGGGGCAGCCACACAGATTGAAACCAGGTGGGTCAAGGACTGTCCCAGTGGTTGTCCTCCCAACCCAGGGTGGGGTTCTCTCTGCTGGGCTGGGGAGGGCAAGGAAGGGTGAGGGGAAGTCCTTTTCCAGGTCCCTCAACACTGACACCACAGGGCAGCTGATCCAGGGCCAAGCGGTGAGCTTCAGCACACTGAGAAGAGTGTTCAAAGGTGCAGAAGGCTTGTTCTCACCTTCCCGTCCCTTGTGCTGGGTGTTTGGCAGCTGTCGCTCCAGGCCACATCCAGGACTTTGAGCTCGAACCAGCAGGGATAATTCTGCAGGTGAAACCCCGTAGGATCCCAGATGCTGGAAAGGAAAACGCAGGGAGAAGGAGGTGATTGCAGACCCAGAAATGCTTGACAAGGAGGGGCTGTCCCAAGGCTATCATTAGACTGTCCCCCAACATGACCCTGGAGCATACAAGGAAGATGGCACCTTCCTCAAGTAGGTCAGGACAGGGCTTCCTTCCCGGGCCCCTCCTCTGCAGCCAGCTGCACTCAGCCCTCTGACCATGCCACTCCTGGGTCTTTGGACAGCACCGACCTCTACTACATGCTGTTTGGGCCACTTGTCACAGGCACACTGACTCCCACGGCAACTTGAGCATCCCTCAGCCCCCGGCACCCCTTTTTGCCTCTGAGTTTTCTCCCCACCCCACAGTGAAACCTCCTTGATGTGGCCTCAGCCCACATCTATCCGCATCCCCTTTGCTGCTGGACCTAAGCCTGGCAAATCCGGGCTCTCCGGATGGACCCTGGAGGGGCACCTCCTGCTCCTCCTCACCTGGACCCAGGCATGGCACACTGAGCCTTTCCCCAGCTTTCTGCTTGAGAGCCACAGGGGATGACTGAAAAAAGCCACCTATCCAGGCAAGCAGGGCGCACTCCTGACCACTTTTTGTGGCCTGGCAGCGCCTTGTGCTGCAGGGCAGCCACCACCTCTCCACCCTGGGCTCTTCAGTTCCCTTCCCACCCATGTCTCTTCCCTTTGTCGCTGCTTTGTCTCAATCAGGGCAGGTAGAGCTGCCCACAGCCTTCGGGGCTTGACAGCCTCCTTGAGCCCACGCCCTCCTCCTCCCTTATACCCCATGCTCACACCTCCCTACCACACCTCTCCCAGCCCCACAGTCCCAGAAAGTGGCTCCAAGGCCAGCCTGTCCACCTTCCTCAGACTCCTCAAACTTCTGGAGTTTCCTCTTCTGCTCCTGATTCTCCCACCTGCCTCAGTCCTTGGAATTCCAGATCCTTGGTCCCCTCCAACACAGGCGCACTCCCCCACAGCTCCAAGGGAAGCTGCAGTACCCCACACCCCAAATCTAGATCTGGACCTCAGCCACATGGGCCCTGCTGACCACCCATTCTCTTGGCTCTGACTGTACCCCGTCACCTGAACCCTGCCACCATGATTGGCAGTGCAGACCCAGTCCCAGTCCTTTAGGGCAGGTGCACTCCCGAGTCCTGCCCCTCCTTGCCCAGCCTAAGGCAGCAGTTGAGTGGGGGTGCACACGGTGGCTCCCTGCACCCCAGCATGGTCACTGTTGCACGATCCCCTGGATCTTCACACTATGACACGCCGGCCTATGCCCACTGCAGTGACAGTGCTGGGGACAGAGGTGGAGATGGTGCACAGGGCGCTGGCTTCCGGGGGTGAGAGGGGTGGAGGAGAGGCTGTGCCCTGCCAGCCCTGCAGCCTGGCACCAAGCCCCTGCTCACCAAGTGACCCCTTTGGTGGCTCCCGTGCACCCATTGCTGTCTCTTGTTTCTGTGTCATTTGGACTTAATCCTTGGGGCGGCAGCTGACTTTTCCTCAAAGCCCAGCTGAGCTCCCCCTGGGAACCAGGCTCTGGGGCTGGTTCCCACCTCCATGGGGCAACCTCTCATCCTGCCTGCTGCTGCCTGTGGTCCACATCCTCCTCCATCAAGCCGGCCTGCTGACCACCTTCCCTGGGGCCTCTCCCCCCACTGGCTCTTCCATACCTGTGCGAGCCCTGTGAGGGAGCATGAGTGTGAACACACGTGCATAGGTATATGTGTGTAAGGAGTGTTAGTAATTCACCTCCATGTGCACCCCCTCTCTGGGTCTCACTTTCCTCTGGGACAGTAACGGGGTGAGGTTGGGGACCCCTGGAGGCATCTCCCAGCAATCTTCTGCACAGCAAATGCTCCTGCCTGTGTGTGAAGGGGGATCTGGGAACAGAGAGGAGCAGAAAGGAGGGAGAAGGGAGGGAGAAAGGAGGCTGCCACCCCCTCTACTCCTGACCGGCTGCAGGCTGCAGGTAGTGGTGGCCTTCAGGGAGGGTGGGTACCAGGGCAGACTAGGTACACTCTGGGGACCTCTGACCTGGCCCTCTCCACCCTCCATGGCTGCCCTCCTGCTCCTGGCTCGGCTTTCCAACCCCTGCCAATGATTTCTCTCCATACTCCTAAGCACACAGATGAGATCTATGTCATACGTGGGGAAGGGATGCCTCAGAGGCTAGGGGTCTCTGAGCAATAACTCCTAATTCAGAGACGCATTGTGAAGAGCAAAGACAGGGGCACCCCCACCAGGACCTGCCTGTGCGCAGAGGCGGTGCGCGCCTGCTCCTTGCCCACGCAACATCTGCTCTGTAGGCTCCTAATGACACCTGGGGCGGCTGCACACTGAATCTGACTAAACTCGTCAAATCTATCTCTCTCTGTGGTAGGGGGGAGTAGGGATTTCTTGAAAGATAGAGATTTTAAAATGAAGATTTAAAACTGTAACTGAGTGAGATTTAATGCTGACAATTAGCCTGGACAAACAGTCGCACCGGTGGGGTAATTTATGTATGCTCCGTGTAACCAGGAGGCCACGGTATGTGTTGCAAATTAGTACAATGAAAGAGGCCTCACCCCTCTCAGAGCTGCAGTCTGCTGGAGCCAGTCCTAGTAGCTGGATGTTGCAGGAGCAGCAGGGGTTGATCCATGTGGAGGGGCCTGCTGACAGCCATTGGAGCGTCTGCCTCCAGGCCCCTGGACTGCAACAGCATCTGCAGATCTCACGGGCTTGGACAGGGACACTCTTGCTTTCCGTGGGGACCTGTGTGTGTGTGTGGGGGGGTGAGTCATGTAGTAAATGCAGCTTAGCGTTTCTGAAGGGTTAAATGCTCTGCTCGAGGGGAGCTAAGCAGGTTTGATGATGACCCATCCAGTCTGGGCCTGTTTCCTTGTCTGTTTACTTGCCTGGCAGGGTCTTGGGGATGTGGTGGGGTGATGTATGGGAGACTCTACCCAGGTCTGTCTAATATCAGAGGATGCTGTGAACCCAGGGCCAGTGTGCTGCACACTTGAACTCTCCCCATCAAGCCCCCCCTACTGAACAGCAGCCATCTACATGGGACATGTTCTCAGCTATGGCAATGGGGGCATCGATTTTTAATATTACATCAGCAGGTCTTCAGGTCTTCTATTTTTTCATATAAAAATAAATTGAATTCATGGTTTTTTCACTGAGCTACATCCCCAGCCATTTGTTTATTTATTAAATTATTAATTAATTAAAAATGTTGTCATAGTCACTTTTCTTGCTGCTGAGACAAAATACCCAACACCCAAAGTTAAAGGAGGAAAGATTTATTTAGGTCACAGTTTGTAGAGGTTTCATTCCATAATGGGCTAGCTCTAAGGCAGGGTGGATGGTAGATGGCACTGCAGAGGAGAAACAGTCCATGGTGGGCAGAAGGTGGCAAAGCAAGCAAGGGATGCCCACAGCTCTTTCTATCCCTTGTATTTTATCCAGACTACTTAGGGTGAGTAGCACTCACACCATTAATCCTAGTGCCTTTGATCCTGGCATTGCACCATGAATCAATCCCAGTACCTCACACTAGAGCCAGCCACCTCCAAAAAAGCCCCATCTGTGACTGCATGAAGCTTTGGGGGGACAGCTAGATAGAAATCATAACATTCTGCCCCTGGCCAAAGACTGATGCACATCCCTTCATACAAAAAGCATTTGTCATCTCCAAGAGTTGCCAAAGTCCTAACAGTTTCAACATTGCTGAAAAGTCCAAGTATCAAGTCTCCTCTGAGATTAGGGCAAACTCTTAGCTGCAAACCTGTGTACACAGAAAAAGGAAGTTAAACACTTCCAACATCTAATGGCACAAGATAGACATTTCCATTCCAAAAGTTACAAACAGGTATAGCAAGGAATGGTAACAAAGCAAGACCAAAATCTAGCAGGGCAAACATTAAATCCCACAGTTCCACTTCCAGCATCCCTGGCAAACTGTGGCAAGTTGAGATCTCCAAATGGCTTGGGTGGCTCCACCCCTACGGCACTGTTGGTGGTTGTAGATCCTGTGGCTTGTCTCCTAGGCCTGCTCTGATCTCTCCTTGAAGTTTTCCTCGAACAATTCACATTCTTGGCTTCTCCAAATTTCTGGGGTCTCTACTGCACCTTTGCCTTCACACTCACAGCTTCATACACTGCCCTCTCAGGGGTATAGTACCTGCCCTCCCGGGTCTGCTGAAATCTGGGTGAAAGCCTTTCTGACCCCACAACTCTGCTTCTGCATGTACCTAAAACCAGCACCAAGTGGATGAGGTCAAGGTCTGCCAACAGCTGGAACAGAAGCCAGGCTTCTTCTCTCTTGGCTGTAGGGGTCAAGTGCCTATGAACCCAATTCCAAGAAACAACCTCCTTAGGCCACCACCATTCTGGAACCTGGTGCTCTGGGGCTCTCTTCTTAAAGCAAAGTGTTTCACTTTTATTATTTTTTTTTGCAGTACTGGGGATCGAACTCAGGACCCTGCGCTTGCTAGGCAGGCGCTTATTCCACTGAGCTATATCCCCAGCCCCCAAAGTCTTTCACTTTTGAAACTGAGGCTGCACAGGCTGGAGTCCTGCTGGTTCTTGTGTTGTTCTCAGATTATCTTTTCTGTTGTCTTCTTGTCTTTCTTGTTGTACTTGGCTTTTTTTTGCTAGTTTTTTCATCATCCAATTTCTCCTCTGTTTCATCTTGCAGGTTGCAGCTCCACTGGAGTTTCCTTTCTGGAAAAACTAACGACAGTTTAAATCATTCTTCTGGGATCATTGCTCTTGATTCTCAACAGGAATCTGGCTAAAACACCCCAACTGTAGCCATGCCATCTCCTCAACATTAGATTGTCTTGAAATTTCTTCTGCAAGATCAATTAGTCTGACACCCTTAATCAGGAAAAGTCTCTAGACACAAAGAAAATGCAGATAAACTTTCTGCCAAGGCATAATGCACATCATCTGGAGTCCAACAGCCAGCGTGGTCCTTTCCAGCAGAAACATCCTGAACCTAGTCTTTAACAGCAGCATTTCTATCAGCCTTCCGGTCTACTGAGCTCTGACCACAATGTCCCATCAAGTATAATCTAAAGTGTTCCAGCTGTACTTTTTCAGCTGACATCTCCAAACCTTTCCTTACTCTTCTCCTTCCCACAAGCCAGTCCCAAAAGCTCCTAAACCACATGGTCAAGTACAGTCACAGCAATGAATCCACTACTCTGGTACCACCTTCTGTCTCAGTTACTTTTCTATTTTTCCTGAAACCCAAGGGAATACAGAATGGGTACTAGAAGACGATAATTCTAAATACCAACTACAACCCCATGATCAGCTACAGAAACAAGAACTGTAATTGTACTAGTTCTCTCCTAATATGATTCTAATGTAACATAATATAACATGTTGATATACTTAATATTGGTTCTTGAAGATTGTTAAACCTATCATAATGTTCAAATTGTGAAATGTTAAGAGTAAGCATCACCCAGAGAAAACCTGATTTCTATTCTGGGGAGGGAATTAGTGTGTTACCACTTGTACAGAGTTATAACGTTAGGCATAATTATGAGCTTGTCTTTGTGTCTGGAGACTGGCTTAAAGAAATGTGTCTTGTTGTCAAGTTGACAAAGGGTGGGTTGTGATGGTTGATTGGTTGTACTAACTTGAGTAAGAGAAGCTCAACTAAATGGGCTCAGCAATTCCACACCCTTGGGTGTGGAAGACGCGCCCTAGGGCAGTTTGTCACCTGGAAGCTTCAAAGGGGAAATGAAGAAGCAGGGGTCTGTTTCTCTTTCTTCAGAGGACCTCCAGTCTGCTTCACCTTCACCTTGGGAGTCATCTCCGGGCTTCCAACGTAGCAGCTGATTTCTTGATGACGGTCTTTCTCTCCGGAGTAGGATGCAATCTCGGCATTATTTAGTTTGCATTTCTCTAATGGCCAGAGATGTTGGACACTTTTTTCCCTATGTTTATTGGCCATTTTTACTTCTGCTGCAAAGGGTCTCTTTATTACACTTGCCCATTTTTAAAGTAAGTCTTTTATTGGTGTCTAATTTCCTGAGTTCTTTATATATTTTCTCTGAGGTGTGTCTAGTAAAAAAAAAATTCCCGTTCTGTAGATTGTCTCAACGCTCTGCTGTTTCTTTGCTGTGCAGAATGTTTTAAATCGGACACAATACCATTTATGATCCTTGATGTTATTTCATGTGCAACTGGGGTTCTATTCAGAAAGTCCTTGCCTTCATCTGTTTTTATCTTCAAGCAGTTTAAATGTTTCTGTTTTAATATTTAGACATTTGACACATTTTGAAATTAGTTTACTACCCCCCAAGAGTAGCCATGCCACCTCCTCAACATTAGATTGTCTTGAAATTTGTTCTGCAAGATCAATTAGTCTGACACCCTTAATCTTTACTACATGGTGAAGATATGGGTCTAGATTCAGCCTTCTGCACATGGATAGTCAGTTTTCCAGCACCATTTGTTACAGAGGCTATCTTTCCTCCAGCATATGGTTTTGGCTCCTTTATAAAAAAATTAGTTAAATATGCCTCGGTTGTTTTTGCATCCTCTGTTCTGTTCCATTGATCCACATGTCTGCTTTTGTACCAGTACCATGCTAATATACCATAGTAATATTTGTAATATAACTTAGAGTCCAAGATTGTGATGCCTCCTGCTTTATGTTTATTGCCCAGGGTGCTATGGTTTATATCTGATGCCCCCCAACCCCTGTGCATTCATAGTTTGGGTTATTTTAAAGTGATTGGATCATGGGTGTGTGACAGTCATCAGTGGATTTGTCCACCAAGGAGTTTATAGCTAAATGTGATGTTGGATTGAGGTGAAACCTGGTAGGAGAAGGTGGATCACTGTGGGTGTGGCCTGAAAGAGTCTATCTCCTTTCCCCCTCCCTTGCTCTCTCTGTCTGTCTTTCTCTGTCTCTTTCTCTCTCTCTGTCTCTCTGTTTCCTGCCACCATGCCATGAGTTCTTTCTCCTCTTCCAGGCTGCTCTTCCTTAGAGCCAGCTGACTATGGACTGAAACCTCTACAAACTGTGAACGAAAATAACTTTTCCTCCTTAGAGTTGTGGGTGTTGGGTAATTGTGCCTCAATGACAAGAAAGTGGCTAAGACAATTGCATTGGTTACTCTTGGTCTCTTTTGGTTCCATGTAAATTTTAGGATTATTTTCTCTAGTTTTGTGTGGAGAGTACTGTTGGTATTTTGATTGAGATTGCATTAAATTTTTATATTGGTTTTGGTGGCATGGTTATTTTGACACTATTCATTCAGTCCATCCAGGAACAAGATATTTTTCTATCTTCTGATGTCCTCTTTGATTTCTTTTCTCAGAGTACTGTAGTCTTTATTTTAAAGTTCTTTCACTTCTGTGGTTAGGTTAATTCCTAAGTATTTAATTTTTCTTGATGCTACTGAGAATGGTGCTCTTTTCCTAATTTCTCCCTCAGTGAGTTCATTACTGGTGTGCAGGAATGCTATTGATTTTTGTGTGTTGACTTGGTATCCTGCTACACTACTAAATTTGGTTATTAATTCTAGGAGTCTTTTAGAGCACTTTTTGGGTCTTCTATGTAGAGGATCATGTCACCTGGAAGTAATAATTTGACATCTTCCTTTCCTGTAAGTATCCTTTTTGTTCCTTTCTCTTACCTGTTCACTCTGGCCAATGTTTTAAGTAGTATATAGGACAGGAGTGGTGATAGTGAACATTCTTGTCTTGTTCCTGATTTTAGAGAGAAAGCTTTCAGCTTTTCCACATTTAACATGATATTGGTTGTAGGTTTATTGCACATGGCTTTTATCAGATTGAGATAAGATCCTTCTATAACTATTTTTCAGGGATTTTTGTCATGAAAGGATTTTAGATTTTGTCAAAATCTTTTTCTGCATCTATTGAAATGATCATGTGATTTTTGTCCTTGCTTCTGTTTATGTTATAACATTTATTGATTTGCAAATGTTGAACCATCTGTGCATCCCTGGGATGAAGCCTACTTGGTCATGATGTATTTTTGATCATTTGTTGCATTGTTTGCCAATATCTTGTTGAGGAATTTTATGTCTATGTTAATTAAATGTATTAGCCTGTAGTTTTATCTTTTAGTCGAGATTTCATCTGCTTTTGGAGTCAGGGTAATGCTAGCTCTTAGGAATGACGTTGGGAGTACACGTTCCTTTCAGCTTCATCAGAGTTTTTAGAAATATTGGTGTTAGATTTTTCCTAAAGTTTTTGTAGAATTAAGTGGTGAATTCACTGGTCCCTGAGCTTTTCTTTGTTGGTGAATTTTTCATTATTGCTTCAGTTTAATTACTTATTATTGCATTATTCAGGGTTTTTAAGTCTCTTTTTGGTACAGTTTTGGTAATTCATACGTATCTAGCAATCTATCCACTTCTTTTCTAAGTTCTCCAGTTTATTAGAGTACAGGTTTTCAAAGTAGTTACTAATAATCCTTTAGATATTGGCAGTATTCATTGTGGTTTTACCTTTTTCATTTTTTTCTTTTAAAGACAAAAGAATGGAGATATATAAACCAGAATAACACAAAAACAATACAAGAAATACAAAATTATAGAGAAGATAGTAGGGAATTGGCATTGGATGCTGTATTACATAATGTTATCTTCACATTAGTTAACACAAAAACAATAAAGGAAATACCAAATTATAGAGAAGATAGTAGGGAATTAGCACTGGGTGCTGTATTACATAATGTTATCTTTGCATTTCTCACTTGGTTATACAGATGATGGCTCGTTCGATTAATCAATTTTTTCCACCCTCATCTCCATTGTTCTACCACCCAATCAGTCATCTTCCCTATGAAAATAACTGTACTTTTGGGTTTATTTACTCCCTCAGACTCTCACATTGGAAAGAGACATGGCTGCTTCAAATTATGCAGTAAAATATAGGGGTGTATATACAAATTGCTATGGCAGGAGGTGGAGGTGGAAAAGCACCCATGTTCAAAGACAGCAGATAGGCAGGGAACCAGGTCACTATGGTCAAGGCCCCACTGACAAGCCCTCAAGGCCATTAGGGGTCCAGTCGAGTCATCAGGGTTACCCAGTGAACCGCCAGGCTTCGCCTCTATACATTGCATCTGGAGGTCCAGTCGAGTCCTCAGGGTTGCTCAAGCAGACTGCTGGGCTCTGCTCTGGCAAGGCTTTGCTGGGGGCCTGGTCGAATCCACAGGGTCATCCCTAGTGGACCGCCGGGCTCCGCCCTGTTGCCGTGCTGCTGGGGGCTGGGTTGAGTCCACGGAGTCACCCCCAGCAGACTGCCTGGCTCCACCCCATTGCCACACTGCCAGGGGCTGGGTCAAGTCCACAGGGTCGCCCCCAGTGGATCATATGGCTCTACCCTGCCACTGCACTGCCAGGGGCCAGGTTGAATCCACGGAGTTGCCCCCTGGCTCTGCCCCATCACCACACTGCCTGAGGCCCTGTCCAGGTCTCCAGGGTTCTCATGTAGCCTGGAGGGAGCCCCTTCCCCCCTCAGGCTACTGAGCTCCTTGTCAAGGCCCCTGGGGTCCCCTTATAGGCCACTAGTATCTTCCTGCAGGCTGCTTATGACTGTTTGGAGGCTGTCCCCACCCAGCTAGAGAGCCGGGTCTGCACCCTAATTCCAGGTCTCTGCCTCTTCCCACCTCCCGATCTCCAGTGTTGCCACTCCCTGTCCCTTGCAGCTGGGCATTGGGCGCACTTACAATGCTGGGCACAAGTGGTGTGAGGTCTCCCCCACCCGTGCTGACTGTGGTAGTCCAGGGTGTGTACTAAGTTTAGTTATTAGTTCTAGAAGAGAACTGGAGGATTTTCTTGGGTCTGCTGTGTAGAGTATGTTGTCTCTTGGACTCCAGGACTGCTGCTTTTCATGTAATTTGTTGCTATGGGTTCATACAAGGTTCATATATGCAAGCAGTATGGAGACCCTCTTGGTGCTCATATTAGTAGTTTAGGGTAAGTCCTGAAGCCCATAGACTCAGCCCGTTGCTGTCAGGGACACATGTTGAGTGCTGGGGCCACCAAGACTCAAGGTGTTCAGAGAGGGAGTTCAGGGTGGGAGCTGAAGCCTGGTAACTTAGCTCATGCTTCCTGCTTGGTGTTGGAGTGAGAAGGGCGTGGGGCCGTGTGGTCCACCTCCATCTGCAGCTCTTTCTTGCTGTTGTGCTCCAGTTCCTGTTTGTTCTTTGGCTGGATCCCTGGGAATTGCTGTGGCCCTGGGTTCCCTGCCACTGCTCTCTGCTGCTCTCTGCTGGTAGTTGCTCACACAGTGGAGAGCTAGGAGACCACAGCCTTGGGGCAGGTGTAGAGCTCGGTGTGGTGGGCTATGTAATGGCTCCTTTGACTCCATCTTGCCTCCAGGTGCTGATTAGAAAGGCTGCTGCAGGGTGGGGATTCTGTTTTAGTGGCTGTTGTAACTTCTCATCCTCACACTGGGTTCAACAACACCTCCCAACCACCCTTGCGTCTTTTCCTGGCTGCGCTTTCTCCTCTCTGGTCCTGGACCATCTCTCAGAACTCTGCTCTCCCCTGGCTGAGTTAAGAGGCTCTTGTGAACATGGGTCTCCGAAGCTGAAGCTGTGAGTGCCAGAATAAGGGAGTGGGCCGAGGGTGTGTTTGGAGTGGTGACTCCCTCCTTCTCTGCCTCCTCTTCCTCCAGCTTCTCCATGGTGGCCATCTGAGCTTTTCCTCCAGAAGAGATCTTGTTTGGTCTTCCTGAGGGTTTCAATTCTCATTTCAGATCCTTCCTGGGTTCAGGGTACACATTTCTCTCCTTCCTGTCTTCCTCATGTTGCTATATTCCAGTGTCTGTGTGGCAGTCCTCCAGGAGGATCTTTCTCTGCTGCTTACCCGGTGGCCATCTTCCTGGAAGTCCACCTTTTTCATTTTTAGTTGCCTTGATTTGAATGTTTACTTTCCTTTTATTCTTCTTGTAAGATTGGCTATGGGTTTATCTATTTTGTTATTCTTTGGTAGAACCAGCTCTTAGATTTATTGATTCTTTGTATTTTCTTTTTAGTCTCAACTTTGTGGATTTCTGTTCTGATCTTTGTAATTTTCTTCCTTGTAGTAGCTGTGGATTTGGATTGCTCTTGTTTTTCTAAGAACTTGAAGTATAACATTAAGTTATTTGGGCTCACTCTGTTTTTCTGATGTGTACACTCACAGCTATAAACTTCTTTCTTAGGACTGCTCTCATTGTGCCCCATCAGTTCTGGTATATTATACTGGCATTAGTATTATTGATTCTAGGAACCATCCAGTTTCTTCCTTGACTAATGAATTTTTCAGGAGTGTATTATTTAATCTCCATGTGTTTACATAATTTCTATGGTTTCTTTTGTCATTGATTTCTGATTTCATTGAACTATGATTTGATAATATGCATGAGGTAGTTTTGATTCTTTTGTATTTACTTAAGCAAGTTTATGAATTAGTATGTTGTCTATTTTGCAGAAAGTTCTATGTATTGCTGAGAAGAACATATATTCTTTTGTTGTTGGATGGAACATGATAGCTATTTGTTAAGTTCACTTCTTTGAAGGTAGTTCAACTCTAATATTTCTGTGTGACTTTTTTTGTTTGTCTAGTTGATCTATTTGCGACAGTGGGGTATTGAGATCCCCCTATAAGGGCTGGGGATATAGCTCAGTGGAATAAGCGCTTGCCTAGCAAGCGCAGGGTCCTGAGTTCGATCCCCAGTACTGCAAAAAATAAAAATAAAAATAAAAATAAAAAAAAAAATAAATGAGATCCCCCTATAATTGTGTTGATGTTTATCTGATTTTTATGTCCATTAGTGTTCGTTTTATGAAGTTGGGTGTGCTGGTATTTGGTGTGTGTGTTTATAATTGTTATTTCTTCCTGTTGAATGGTCCCCTCGACCAATATGTAGTGATCTTCTTTGCCTTTTTTGGTCAGTTTTGATTTGAAGTCCACTTAGTCTAAAAATAGGATATCTATTCCTACTTCTTCTTAAGCTCCCATTGCATGGAATATTGCTTACTATCTTTTGATTTTCAGTCTATAAACTTCCTTTTGGATTAATGTGGTTTTTGCATACAGCATACCACTGGGTTTTGCTTTTGATCCCATCTGTCAATCTGTGTCTTGACTAGGGAATTGAGACCGTTCACAATGAGAGTTATTACTGAAAAGTATTGATAATTCATGTCATTGCATAATTTTCTTGTTGCTGATTCTTCTCTTTTCTCTTTTGCTTAACTGCTTACTCTGCCTGGTATACTCATTTCTTTAGACTTTTTGGCATCCTTGTCTCTTTTTAGAATATTCTTGAGAGTTTTTTGGAGTGCTGGTGTGGTGGTGCTCTTTGTCATGGAAAAACTATTTCTTCATTGATTTTGAAAGATAATTTTACAGGATTAATCAGTCTGGGTTGGAAGCTGTTTTCTTTTAGGACTTGAAACACTTCACACTAAGCTGTCCTGGTCTTTAAGGTTTGTGTTGAAAAGTCTGTTGTAATTCTAATGGTTTTTAATCTTTATAAGTGAATTGTCACTTTTCTCTAATAGCTGTTAAGATTTTCTCTTTGTGTTAGACTTCTGAGGTCCTGACCAGGATGTGTTGTGGAGAAATTATATTCTGATCATGGCTATTGAGGCTCTTGCTTATCTATGTGTTAAATTCTTTCCTCATGTTTGGAAAGTTTTCTGTTGTTATTTCTATAAACAGGTTTTATATGGCATTTGTGCTGTTTCCTCTTTTTTCACTAATTCCACTAATTAATCTTAGATTAGCCTTCTTTGTGTCATCTAGCACCTGTCCGATCCACTTTTCATTTTCTTTTGTTGTTTTTAAGGTAGCTCTGAGAATACAGTTCCCTGCATTAGTCCTGTCTGCTACTTCTGATAGTCTGTCTTCACATGGGTCGCTTCTGTTGCCCATATTTTCAATAGAACTTTTAATCTCCTAGGTTTCTGTTTGGTGCCTTTTCATGGACTCTAATTCTTTGCTAAAGTGGTCATTCATGTGTTATATCATTTTGTTTAGCTCAGCTGTATTTTTATTATTGTCTTCTGTAATATCACTGATCATTTTGTTTACTAAGTTCATTATCTGTTTGGTTATACTTCTTTGAGTTTGCCCAACACCTTTTGTTTTTTTGTCCCCTCTTTTATGATTTTGTATAATTCAGCTATTTTATTTTCTATTTCCTCTCCATTGAAGCCCCATGGATCAGCTTTGGGGAAGTTATGAGTTTTTGGAGGCATTTTGTTGTCTTCTTGTGTTTCTTTTTTCATGTGTGTGTATGTATTGTAGTTTGCGGAGTCATTATAATGGAAAGACTTTATTGCTAGTATGAAGATCTCTAGTTAATGCCTGCTTTTCAGAAATGCCTTCTGGGTATGGCTAACTCTAGGCCTTTTCTTGTGCCCAAAGATTCAGCTGCTCTGTTAGTTTGGGAAGAGAAGGGGCAGTGTACTTGGTCCAGTACCCAGTTCTCTGGAAATGAACCACAGTATTGTGGTACCTCAGTTTATGAACACTTTTGTTTGCAGACAATTTGGCTTGCAAATAGGAGCATTTGGCAAAATTTTATTTGTGCTTGCAAACTCTATATGGAGTGATAAGCATGACTGTGGCCATCTTTCCCACATGGGCACAAATGTGGCCATCTTTACCAGAATCATAGAACAAATTAGGTACCACTGTATTATTGATAACATAAAGGCAGACCAAATGTTGGCATATGGTGATAACCAATTAATAGCAACAATTATGTCACCCTGACAATAGCAGTTATTAAAATAGACAAACTATACACCATAAGAACCAAAAAATCTACCACTGTGCTATGCTTAACCATAGAAAAGATATCTATAATTATGATATAAACACAAAAGGCCAAATATTGATGTACACTAAATGATTACTAAATGCAACAACTATACCACCACTAACAATAGAAAAAGTACCAATAATAACATAGAATTAACTAAGTATCTAAAGAGTAATAAAGGTTAACTGTTATACCAGTAAAATGGAGGCATTAGGGAATGGGAGAATGAAAAAGTAAAACTTGAAAGACAGAGAAAAGGAGAATAAGAATGAGAGAAAAGTGAAATAAAAGATCCTATTAAGACTAAAAGAAAATTAGTAGAACTAGATAAAAGTAACAGAAAAGAACAAACAAGAAAAAGAAGAAAAAAAAGAGCAAAATAAAGAGCAAAGAAAAAAACCCAAACTCAAAAAACCAATTTAAAAAAAAGAAATGAGTCCTCCTAAAATTCCTCCTTGTTTTTCAGTGAGTGGTTTATTCCCATCGTCTGCTGTGTTAGAGTCCAGCAGATCTGTGGGATAGTGAGTCACTTTTAAAACCTATCTTATTTCCATACTCACAATTTTGTATGTGAGTACTGAATCCTGGCCTGCCTTTCCTATCGGGCATGTTGGTCAATGGGGCCCACCCAAAGGCTATATTCACTCCAGCAGTTACCAGTTTCATGTCTCTCTGTGCACCCCAAGTCATGTTTCTCTCCACCTGGTTACAGCCTGTGGGTTTGTGAGGTGCCTCACTGTTGCAGAGGCCCCTGTGTCTGTGCACCCCAGCCTGTGGCAGCCATTCCAGCCAAGCTCTATATTCGCTCATGTTGTTAGATGCGGAGAGCAAACGCTGAGCTCTGTGCAGGGTGTAGACAGCAGGCCGGGGCTTGAAGCTGGCTGTTGGACTTAGCGCCAGCACTTTCAGACTCATCCCTCTGAAAGCCACACACGATCAGCCTAGCTTCTCACCATTGAGGGCAGGGCCCTGGTGACCTTCTTGGGCTAAGCTTAAACTTCTGAGGGGGTATGTCTAGCCTGCACCCCCTGTGACTATCTCTTGTGGCCATCTCCCACCCAGTCACTATGGTAAGTTGACCCTAGAAACGCCAAAGTGTAGTTGTTCTATAGCTTCTCTGTAGCTCAGCCTTAAACAATTAACCACTTCGCCCAAAGGGCTCCTGTTTAAACCCTCTCAGATATGGTGGGAGCTGCACTGGATTTCTCCACCTCTAGCCTGTCATTATTCACTTTCAGAGTAAAACTTCACATTGTTTTTGCAACTTGCTGTAGCCATGGGCTTTTCTCGAGGCTGGTGCTACCGGCCTTGTCTGTCCTTTCTCCCTGGAGCTGCTGACCTTCCCCAGGCTAACCTTGTGGCAGCAGAGACTGGTTCTCCTCCCCGGAAGCTGAGGTGAGCTTTCCAGACTGCTTCTTTCTCTCGCTGGGCCGTGCTCCCTTTCTCTATCTTCTCTGTGGTGTCTAGTTTTCTCGTCAGCGCCCTCCTGATTCCTGGAGATCTAACTTCTTCTCTTCTCCAACTTGTTTTCTAGGTGTCTCAGTTCCAGTTGCCAGAGTGTCTGTGTTTTGCTGTCATTTTTAATCTCCCTAAGACATTTTTAAAGAACAGATCTTTGGTCTTTTCAAGTGTGCTAAGGCCAAACTGCAACCATTTTTGCCAACTGCCTCCCAAAACTACAGCCCTGCTGGCTACTCCCCCGCCCACTCCCTCCTTCCTGCCTTCTTGGCTATATTCCCAGAGCTCCATGGGGAGGAGGGGGAACACTGTGGGAGGACATCACCTCTCAGGCAAGGAGCTGCTGGAGTATCCTGCTGCTGGGCAGCACTGGATTGTCCTGTACTGAACTGAGTCAACCCCTCTGCCCATCCACCTCTATGCTCTGAGGGTTTCCCCTCCGAAGCAACCTGTGAGCTTTAGGGACACAGCAATAACACAGCCAGCACACCCCCTCCCCTCACAAAGCCTTGGGGCCAGTAGAAAGGACAGATAAGATGACCAAGGAGCCGACGCATTTAGGAAGTAAGAATAACTCTTCATGGCAAGAGCCCAAAGGATGCAAGGACAGATGGAAGGGAGGCGACCTCCCACACAACAGAGAAGCCCTGGCACTGACAGTGACATGAGACCTTAAAGCGTCAGGATGAGGAGGTGAAGCTGGACCAAATAGCCACAGACAGCGCCTGGTTCTATTTGTGTGAAGATCCATGATCCATGGTCTTGCATATGGAGCAACAGGGGCATGTGGAATGGGGTCAGGGAGGCACAGTTTTCACAGAACACCAGGCTTCCTCATGCATGAAGTCACGGCCAACTTCCCTGTAATGTGCTCCAGCACCCAGGTCCAGGGAGTCTTCCCAGTTTTCCCCAGACTGTTCCCTCCTGCACGCTGCACTCATCTGAGAAATCACAGTCACCTGGCCACCTCTCCCATTCCCATCGGTCCCTGAGAGGAAGGGCTGGTCTTCTTCAACTTGGAGTCATCCCTGCCACCAACACAGGGTGCCCAGTAAGTGCACCCATATGGGGTGAAAAGGGCCAGGGTTATAGCCCTCTTGCTCCCTGGATCACAGTGAGCTGGAGCAGGGGTTGGGAGGGGGCATTGGGGAGCTGCAGGGCATGCAGTCTGGCGGGAGACTGCCTTGGTGGAGGGCTCTTCACTCCTTCGACACCTGAGAAGTAGTCTCTAGGCTCCATGTGAGGGGTGCTATGGGACTGAGCAGAAGGAAACAGGCTCTCTCCCCCAAGACGTCCCTGCAGGCTCCTTGAGAACAAATAGGGGAAAAGCCGCGGTGTGCAGGCCTGTGGACCTGCAGTGCCTCTGTGGTCTGCAGAGCGCACCCCCCCACCCCCGCTGCTTCTTACCTTGGCTTTTTAAAGGAGTTGGGACAGATGGCCATGCTATGATAGTTATATGAACAGATGTTATCGTGGTTACATTCACTGACTGTGATCTTGAGTACAGGGCTAAGCACTTCCGGGTCAGCTCTACGCCGCTGACGAGGAAACACAAGCTGAGGGAGGTGAGGACACCTGCCCACGATCTGCAGGTGAGAAGTGAAAGAGCTAAGGCTCCCTCAGCTGCCCTGGCGCCAGAACTTGGCCCAGAGCCTACCTTTTTATCCATGATAGGAGCCTGTCCCCCAGAAGGACAAATGGAGGGGTGGAGGGCTGGTGGTGTAGAAGGACGGAGGACGGAGGGCTGGAGGGGAGGCGGCGCAAATGAGCGACGGACAAATCTTTTCTCCGTGCCTTGGGTCATGGCTGGCCAGACCAGCCTGTCATCACATCCGTAAATCCATCTTAGTAAACAGGCTGTAGCTTCAAGCACAGATAAATTTCCATGAAAAGCAGTTTATTGGTCTAAAATAATTGCTTCCTATCAGGATGTGTTAAAACTGAGGAGTTAACAAGGACTCTTGTTACCTTAAGATTTATGATACACGACACACTATTCTTTTCACCACAACACATTTGCATAAAAAGCTTATATTACTGCAGCTTCATCGGACCTGAAAGTGCCATGTGATCGCAATAACATTTCTCTGAGACAGACAACGGTCTGAAATCAAAGCACTATGTGTTGCTTTAGCTCTGTCTTTATGAACAAACATGCCAGGATGCATGGCTAAAATCACACAATGCAAATGGCACGAAGACCTCTACTCTTACACGCGGTGGCTCTCCAGGCCCCTCAATCCATCTTACTATCTCCTGAGTGTCAAAGCCTGACTTTAACTAGGTAATAAAGCCCTTGGCTGAGCTGCTAGCATGCTACAGTTCAACTTCTTGCCCACCCAGCATCACTTTGCATTGTCAGCGAAGGTGTCTCAGCTGGAAGTATTAAGTTTTCTGGATATGCATTCTTTGTTCTTACTACTGAAAACAATTTGACATTGGAAAATGCCCTCACAGGGGTTGTGAATCCTGGCTCCCTAGACTCTGGTGGGGTGGACAGGGCAGAGGCCTCCTGGAGGCTGGGGTGACCTACCATTGACACTCTAGTTTGTAGCTGGAGGGGTGGGCAGGACTCAGGGGGAGATGGCTCTGCCATCCCGTGATGTGAGTTCGCTCCAGCCTATGACAGTCCCTTTATCATCTGGTAGCATGGAAACTAAGACCAACCTTATCCATATTTAAAGAAATGTAAATTAAAATCATAAAATAAGATTTGCATTAACCCAACTGGCCAGACAGCAAAGATTGTGGTAGTAGTCAGCCCTGGTGAAAAAGCATACATGGTCTCCTCACAGGACTGCAAACGTCGCATGGGAACAATCTCTTTAGATCCTTGCCATACACCAAGCAGGGTCCAAAGACCACCAGTAACAGCCTCCCTGGAGCTTGTTAAAATTTAGATGTCCAGGCCCTGACCTGCTGATTTGGACACAGCAGGTGGGGCTCAGTGATACATATTCTAACGAGCCCTGCAGGTAATTCTGGTGTAGCCTAAGTTTTGAGACTTGCTGCTTGGGAGGTCATCAGAGCTCAGAAATCCACTCCTTTCTTTTTTCTATTACATTTTCTAATTGGGTTTTGCTGAAGCATAGGAAAGCAATTGATTTTCTTTTTAACGTGGAGTCCTATATCTGGTCATCTTACTGAATTTTCCTATTAGTTCTAATAATTTGTCAGCTGATTCTATTGGCTGTTTTAGGTAGGAGATTCCACTGCATGCAAATAATGACAGATTTGTCTTGTCCTTTCTAATTCGTGTACCTCTTATTTCTATTTCTCATCTTCTATTTGCTGAGACCTCCAGAGCAATAACGAAATCTGCTCTGCTTTTAGGAATCATGGCAGAAAGGCATATGTGGCCCACACATGTGCCAAGCCCACCCATGAAGGGTCTACTGCAGCAGCATCCCCAGGAACAACATGCTGTAGGACTCCAAAACACCCAGCAGTGTGGGGCTGGCTAATTAAACCAGGACCTAGAGAACCATAAGGCCAGTCCAAACACTGGGATAGATCAAAATGCACAAATATGCAAAGGTATCAGACATGGGCTATTGCAAATTAAGGATGCAGAACAGAATGTGTAATACAGACACAAAATCATATATGATTACATGGACACAAAGAATTTCTGGAAGGATATGCAAGAAATTACTAACAGTTATGAGACTTACCTGCTTGCTGTCTTTCTTTCTGTCTGTCTTTCTTTTTCTTTTTCTTTCTACAAAAAAGCTCAGGTTCATCAGAGACATGCGCTTCTCTACCCTATAAGACCTTTCAGCTGGGCGCACTCTGAAGTCCCAGTGTCTGGGATCAAGGGGTGGGGATGGAGGGTGACAGTTCGGCTACTTTTCCTCTGGCACCGGATCTCATTTCTGGCTGGGCTTTAAGTTAGCCTGAGGCGATGTCAGTGCTACCACTCACTCTTGTAATTTAACTTGAGCCATTTTGTGGCCTACAGAAGTTGCTTCTCCCTCCAGCTATGCTTTGGGCCCCTTTGTCAAAGATGAGATGTCTTAATGTGCCCAGGTTTTTTAGCAGGGAGCATCTCTTCTTCTGTTCCATTGATCCGCATGTCTGTTTTTGTGCCAGTACATCGAGAACCCTAAAGTACAAATAATTGAAAGAACAAAAGATAGACCACAGGAAACCGAGAGATCTTTTATAAATGGGAAAAGAATCTTGAGATGAAAGTAGTAGGGAGAGAGGTGAAGGGGAATAAAAAGAATTGAAATGTGTTATGTACATGTACCAACTGTGCACAATGAATGTAATCATTATGTACTAATAAATTTTTTAATAAGTTGCCCTTCCCATGATTCGCTGGAGTGGCTCACCCACCATGCTCCTTCAGGGAGCTGTGTGCTTAGAGGGTGCAGTTTACTTCCCACAGCTGGCTGGTTAGGCAGCTGCAAGATGCACGGGTGCAGGTAGGAGCAACCCCTGTACCCCAGTCCACCACCTACCCACCACAGCCATCTCCAAGCTGCAGGGCTCAGCCCACTTTCCTAGCAACTTCCCATGTGTCAGAGGGCGGAGGGATGCTGACTGCCAAGGGGTGTTGCAAGGATTAAAGAAAATACAAAGAGAACACTGGGTTCATGAGTTCTCAGAGAACCTTCTGGTAAATTCTGCCTGGTGCTAGGAGTCTCTGCCAGGTAAACTCTGCATGTCGGGACCCAGGACAAGGTTGCTGGCGGCATCCTTCCTCTCACTTGACTTTCAGTTCCCAACCTTTGCTTCTTACTCAGGCCTGGGAGCCAGGAGAACTTATGACGCCCTTTTGCACACAGACTCAGAGATGAAAGGCCTGGAAGACTGAAGGTCAGCAGCAGCACGAATGAAACTACAGGTCCCGATGCCTTTGAGCCTTTGCACAGGTGCGAACTTCCTGCTGCCTGAACCTACTGCTTGCCATGTCTGGAAGGTACTCATGGGAGAAACTGATGCTTCCTTTTTACTCTGAGAGGAAGGAAAAAATAGGAAGGATTTAGCTTATCCATGATTTTTATTTTCTTCCTGACCTTCCTGTCCTATAATTTGTACAACAGTGCACATATCCTTGGTAAAGGAGGTAGAACCTTGTGTATACTTAAGTGACCAATTCATTTAAAAAGGCATCTTACAAATTGATACACAGAACATGGAGAAACATAAACACAGCCACAAAGCAATTGTGGCATGAGGGTGAAGAGAGAAAGCATGACACAAACCTGTGCTTCTAACCACGAAGACACAGAGGAGGCACGGGGTGGGTGTGCTTTCTGAATAGTGTGTTGTGGAAGAGTGTTTGGTTCTTTTGCATTTCCCGAAATTTCCACAATGATATATGTTATATTAAAAATAATCAAATGTCACTTTCTCAGAGGGGACTTTTCTAAACACTGTGCTGGAAATAATTCCTTGTCTTCAGGAAAGAAAACAGTTTCCATCCCTTCACTTCCTTTTAGGTTTTCTCCACAGTGCTCATTGCTACCTGGAATTATATGGGACAAGTAGATTTTTGTCAGTTTGCATCACTCCCTCTATCACTGGAGAGTGAGCATCTGAAGACAAGGACTGTGGTCTAGAATATGTGTGACACAGGTGGGGGGTCAATCTGCTGAATGAAGGGGCAGAGGGGAGGAAGATAGAAACCTGGATGGGTGGGTGGGTGGATGGGTGGATGGATAAGTGGGTAGATTTGTGGGTGGATGAGTGGATGGGTAGCTGGCTGGCTGGATGGGTGGACTGATAGGTGGGTGAATAGATGGATGCATGGATGAGTGGATGGTGGATGGATGGGTAAGTGGATGGGTGGGTGGATGGATGAATGGGTAGGTGGGTATATGGACGGATAAGTGGGTGGGTAGACAGATGGGTAGATGAGTGGATGGGTGAATGAAGGGATGAGAAAGGTAAAGTGGTCCAAATCATCTTGGAAACATGGCTATTCCTCAGTAAACCATGCAGCTACTACTGTATGAAGTACCCAGACTTACCAGGCACAGACTGGCCCTGAAAAGGGACCTGGCCAGCAGCCAAATGTGGTGACCACACGGGGCTGCCTCGGTCCTCAGACACAATGCTGACGTGACTGGGAGTGGATGGACAGCACCAGCAGTGTGAGTGTTCTCTTGATACATCTTTAGCTCAAAGACACATCTGTCCCTCTGCTGAACGCGGAGCACAAAGGATGTAACTGCTGCCCAGGGAACGAAGGAACCAGGTCTCTTAAGCCTATGGAAAGGAGCAGGGGAAGAAAATAGTTTTAAACAATTTAGTGCATGAATAGAATTACATGCATTATCTCATTTGATCTTCCGAATACCCCTACGAGATTGAAAGTCCAGGAGACATTTCTCCGGAAGGCACACGAAGGCAACCTAGGGGCGACAGTGAGAGCTGATTGGTGCTGAGAGCATCCTGTGTCTTCAGAGGTAGGTGGGTATGATTTAGATGACACACACACCACCTTCCTGGAGGAAGCATCATGCAGAGGCCAACCAGGGACACCCCCGGGGTGGGGGAGGGGCTTGAGTAGTTGGACCAAGGCCAGAGTTGGTCTTGTACCGGCTTGTATCTACAAGTGTCACACCTCGTCTCACAGGGCTGGTCTGAGGAATAAAAGAGAACGTAGGTCTGAAAAGCACAGCACGTGGTAGGTACTCAATAAAAAAAAGAGCTGAGTGAATCTTTGTGGATCACTGAAGAGAAAACTGAGGTCGGAGCTGTTGCAATGTTAGGGCGCACTTGCAGAATGGCGGACTTGTAGACATAGCATAGCAAAAGTTAGAAATCAGCTCATAACCTGCGGCTGTGCTCGTGCTGCCTGTCACGTAGGCTCATGCTGACTGTCTAGGCCTAGATGCTCCGCCTCGACGTGTGGGTCAAACTGTGTCCGGCTCATTTTTAAAAATATGCAGTGATTCCAGCTTGCTTCAAGGGCTTCAAGGCCGTCAGGTTTAGGGGAAGACTGGCCCAGTCAAGGACACTTTCAACTCTACCTACTCATCTCAGACCCTCTCCCTCCCAGAATGTTCCTATACAAACCCACCTGACAATATATGGCATAATTCTTGTATTCCATGTAACCAGTTATGCAATAGCCTGCTATCAGCTTTGTGCTTCCCACTTGCAAACCATATTTAAACTGAACTCAAACCTCACTCTAGGCTGGTGATTTGAACCTCTAGGTTCCCCAACCCTCTAGCATAATAAAAGTTGCCTTCTAACTCCTTGGCGCGAAGAGTCCTCCATTTGGATTGATAGTGGTTTTTCTGCTACAATTAAATGTAAGTGCTAGAACTAGGGATCAAAAGCCAGCTCTCTGTGGCACCAAGGCTTCTACATTTCCCCATTCTCAGAGACTTTAGACAAATATTTAGATGCAGCACAAACAGAACCGTCAGCAGTAAATACGATCCACTCTGCGAACCCAAAGGATGAAGTAAGACAGTGGACTCTGGATTGCTGGGGCTCTTGGGGGGATAAAGGGAGCTACAGGGCTGGAGGAATATCTGAGTGCACACAGAGGTTCTGTCTGCATAAGCATGGCAAGGGCAAAGGCACAGAGCGTGGAGCTGAGTTTGATGTGATTTGAGCTTGGCACTGGGAGGAGAAAAGGAGGAACTGGGGAGGGAGAGGACCTGGAGAGATGGACCTGGGCCAGGTTGGAGGTGTGCTGGGACCTGGAACTTCATCCTAGATATCCTGGTTCTCGGCCCCACTGCACATTAGAACCACCCGGAGCTTAAAGCTACCGGGGGTCTAGAGCCACCTGACTCAAGACCAGAGGGCACAGCCATGGGACACTGGAGACAATGGGCTCTGAGGAGCCGGGAGTTTTCTCTGAGGTCCCAACAGGGTCTGTTTACCCTCATCACCCATGTGTGAGGAAGAGGGTTAGAGTGAACAGAGCCTGGCTGAAGGGAGAGACAGCCTCGGGCTGCTGTGTAGCCTCTTGACCTCTGGACAAGAGTCCAAGGTCTTCACCTCAATACTGCAGCAGTGGAGACTGGGAGGAAAGCAGAGAGAGACTTGGAGATAGTTGGAAGTGGAACATGCATCAGGCCTGGGCAGAAGGACAGACAAGGAGGCTCTTGGTCCAGCTTGGACCCTTGCTGTGTGGCTCTGTGCGCATACACCACCTGCACAATGCTGGGACAAGGGCCCACGCATCTGAGTGATTCCCTGGCAGCTGGACCGTGAGGGGGGCGCATGGGGGAGGAGAGAGATGGAATCAAGGACCATCAGGGCAACGGGCCGCAGGAAGCCCTGGCCAGGCGGGCTCGGGAGGCACGGGAGACTCCGGTGCCTTGATGGGAAGTACCCAGGCCGGGCCTCCAGGATTTGTGTCTCCTGGGGAGAGTCTAGCAGAGCCCGAGCAATGGAGATGTCAGGCAACAGGACAGGAAGGCCAGCCAGGAGTGGGGGAGCATGCCTGAGCTGAGAAGCTGAGGCAGGAGGATCTCAAGCTGGAGTACGGCTTGAGCAACTTAGTGACTCAGTAAGACCCAGTCTCGGGAAAGGGGATGTGTGTGGCTTAGTGTGAAGGGCCTGGCCTGGGTTCAGTCTCCAGAGAGGGACAGACAGACAGACAAGAGGGGGGCATTAGAGCTACCCAGGTTTAAATCTTGTTGAAATCTTTCCCTCTTTCCATTTGCATTTCATACTTCAGTTAAAAAGATGACAAAGGCCAAGGGTTACAGAGCAGCCCCCCCCAAATTAACACCGGCGAGGCCCCAGCAGCCTGCTGTGATTAAGGCAGGACAATTAGCCACGAGCCCTCCCTCCTTTTCCACCTCCTTAAATGGCAGCGGCCTCCTGGCTCCCCTCCCCCTCCATTTAATGGAATCTGAGGCCTCTCCGCCTGCAAGGCCCAGGGCGTCCTGCCTGTCCCCCACCCCGGGAGGCTTCCCTAGCAGGTCAGGAAAGGAGGCAGCCTCCGCACTCAGGCAGGAGGCCAGAAAAATAACCCCAAATTAATGCATTCAACCAATTCATTAGGCGGGCGTTGATTGAGTGCTGACTCCGCCCAGCCCTGGGCTGGCTGCCAAGGGCAAGCAAGATAAACCAGGACTCAACACTTCCTTCCTCCAGCCCCTTGTGAGTGGTGAGGGGGCGGCTCAGGCAGGGAAAATGAGGGCAGGAATATCAGGAAATAGACACAGGTTTGTGAGGGTTCCAGGGAAGAGACACAGGACTGGGTTCTGTGCATGGTCCAGGGAATGCAGGTGAGGGAGAGGAACCAGAGCCATGAATGGGGGCCTGCAGCTGAAAGCAGAGTGGGGGGCTCAGCTCGGGAATGGGGGAGAGGATGGCTGCCAGCAGACAGCGTCAGAAAGCAGGAGGCTGTGTGTGGTGCATACCTGTAACCCCAGTACTCTGGGAGGCTGAGGCAGGAGGACTGCAGGTTTAAATCCATCCTGGGCAACTTAGAGAGACCGTGTCTCAAAGAGAAAAGCAAAAACAAGGGAAATGAGGAGTCACTCAGACTGAAAGTTCAGCGGGAAGACCCTAGGTTTGGTCCGCAGTGCCGCCACACCCCCCTCGCAAAAAAGTCTGGCCTGGGTGGGGCATAGCTGGAGGCTGGTGACTGTTCGGCTTTGGTGGGAGCTGTGCCATGATGGGCTGTGAGGAGGAGGTGTGATTTGTTGCCTGCAGCTCAAGGAAGGTGCTGGATCCATGGGGAAGGGTCTGTGAAGGGGAGGCTTTGGGGACTTCTTAACCCAGAGGCAGAAAGGAGGGAGGAAGGAACTCACAGGGTAAGGCTTCACCAGATCAGGCTTCAGTTGGGAAACAAAGGCGGGTGCTGGTCCAAGACTGGAGGACAGAACATGAGGGACGCTGGCCCCTGGGGTTCAGAGAGTGGTGCGGCTCCAGGAGCCGCAGATGCTGCAGGTGAAAGCCAGATGTGGGGGCTGGGAAAGGTCTGAGGGCTGCAGAGCTCCCCCCGCCAGGCCTGGAGTCCTGGGGGAGAGCCTCTGCTCTCTGGTCCTGCTCTGGGTGGGAGGGTGCCACCCTTCCTACAGGCCCAGCCCCACGGTTCTCTCACCCTTGTGTGCATCTTACCTCAGTGTGGCCTCCTCCTACTCTTGACCACAGGACCTGGGTCCAGGGCAGGAGAGGGGAAGACTCTCAGGGCATTGTGCAGGAGTCATCAGTGGCTGAGATAAAACAGCCAAGATAGATTTACATATAGCCAATATTACCAATTTGTCCTAGGGAGATTTGGAATTTTTACCCAAATTAGCCCCATGTCATCTTTTTATGCAGCATTAAACACCAGCTTGGGCAATGCTCATATAGGTAAATCCAGGGTAAGCAACACATTTTCCCCACCAGGAGATGAAGAGAAGCCTCACACAGATGGAAGCAAAGGGACCCAATGCCCACAGCACAGCCACCTTGCTACACTCTTGTGTGAGCCTCACGACACACCATGGAGGGGGAACAGCTGCCCACATTCTGCACACAAGAAAATTAAAGACTGGAGAGGCAGTTTCCAGGGTCACAAGCAGGTATGTTGCCCTCAGAGGGACACTGCAAGGTGGTGACTAGGGGTCAGGAGATTATGGGTCAGAGGCTTTGCAGATACATGGTCAAGCCAGGCTCCAGCATCCCATAGCTTGTGCTGTGGAGCAGTTGTTAACTTCTCTCTACCATAGTTTCCTCCGGTGAAGTGAGCCTAATAACAGCTCCTGTCATAAAGGGGCTTTTAAGGGGCTCAGTCAAAACCATGCTGAGCCACTGACACATTTCAGTGGCTCCCTTACCGCGATCACCACCACCACTACTGCTGTCCCCACCAGAGAAGATGCAGGCGCTATGGCTCCCATTCCGTGGCTTCTCCCAGGTGTGTGAAAGTCCCAGCTTCCTAAATTGGCTATTTCTTTTCAGGACATCTTAACCAAAGCTTAATGCCTCCAGAGTCCTCACCATGACAAACATCAATAACCATGATGGCTCCCTGAGGCTGGATTTTAACAGAGCATTAAAGTTTAAAGAATTCACAGGTCAATTACTGATACAAGTAAGTGACTTCAGGAGTAATTACATATAATTTTGTCTGTTTATTTGGCATTAGTTATAAATGTCCATCATCCTGGGTCCTGGGGGCCCTTCACTTCGGGTTTGCTTTTGACAAATGAAGGGAAGTGGCTCCCAATCAGAGGTGGAGGATGGGGACAGGGCTGGGGCAGAGCCCCAGTGTGGTTGGTCAGCTTCCAATTCACAGAGGCGTCACCCTCTCCAAACCATTCCCAGTGGACACCTGTATTCATCAGATTTCTTTGGAAAAACAGAACCAAGTGAATACAGAGAGAGATTTGCATACAAATAAGCAGCAATTCAGTATGGGAACTGACTCATGTTATTACAGACAGAGATGTCTCATGCTCTGCCATCTCCAAGCTGGAGACCCAGGAGAGCTTGTGTTGTGATTTAGTTGGAGTCTGAAGGTCTGAGAACCAGGGGTGTCAATGGTGTAACTCCCTGCTAGAGGCTGAAAGACTGAGAACCTGGAGTGCTGGTGTCAGTCCTGGTCAGAAGAGTGAGAACCTGGAGCTTCATTGTCAGGGTAGGAGAAGATGGATGCCTTTGTGCAAGAAAAGAGAATTCTCCCTTTCTCTGCCTTTTTGTCTTACTGGCTCCTCAAGGACTGGGTGGTCCCACCCACATTTGATCTTCCTTTACTGGAGAACACAATCAAGTGTTAATCTCTTCTGGAAATACTCTCATGGCCACATGAAAGATACTGTCTCAACCAGCTATCTGGGCAGCCTTTACCCCAGTCAAGTTGACACATAGCATTAACCTTCCCAGAGCTTGTGCATCAGGCACTGGGCGAGGCACCAGGACACCCACAGGTTCCTCCACTCCCTGGGTGTCAACAGTGGGGAGTAAACACTGTCCAGGGGAAGACAGAGTAGATGTGCTCTGGGGTCTGCTCTAGCCCAGAGAAGAGATCCTAGGCTGAAGTCTGCAGAGATATGGTGGGGAAGAACCAGACGAAGAGAGAAAGGGAGGGCTGGTGAGGGCATTTTGTGGACTCACAAGGCCTGAGGAAATGGG